>BPLS01019720.1:0-10760 GCA_019656275.1 Rhododendron kiyosumense
TATTGGTTTGCAAGAGCTAGCGTGGGTGAAAAGAGAGAACTTGGAGACCAGATTAGTAAATTGCCAATGGACATTGTAGTGGATGGGTTTCGCGTATGACTGCTTACGTGTAGTTATCCGTGAGCTAGAGAGGTGTGATTGGTTGATGACTAGTCAAAAGGAAAGAGGGGAGGTCTCGCAGGGAGAAGGAATGGGAGCAAGAGGTACGGGAAGAACAGAGGCAGCGTGTCCCTCTTGTTTTCCGCGTGGTACTTGACCTTTTCTGGGCTTAAGCGAGTGAGATCACCCCGTTTCTCTGAGGAAGAATGTTCTCCTCCCTCAAATTCAGTGCTCACTCACTTTTTTCCAGAAAACCATCATCCTCAATCATTGGGAATGTCAGGGGTATTTATAGGGCACTTGGACCTAGGTCAGACCCAGGACGGCGCTCCTATTAATTCCCGACACGTGTCCCTCCTATACCTCCTGGCCTTAAGAAAACTAGGCCTCCCGCGGACACCTTTCCGCGGGAGGGCTTGTTCTCCAGCGGCAACACCTCCAACTCCAAACCCCCAGGCCACAAGAAATCCCCAAATCCCGTTGTAGCAAGGTCGCGACCTGCAACGATCGTTCTCTTTCTCCGTGGGGTTCCCCCCTCGGGACCCTGCCTCTGGGCATAGGGCGGGGATCCCACGGTTTGCCTTCCAAATGGAGGTCTCCCCGTAATCACAAGATCGGGGAGACCCAAGGGATGTTAGTATAAATTCCGCCGTTGACACCAACGCGTAGGGTCCGCAGAGGTGGTCCGCGGATGGTCCCATCTTTTCCGCGGATGCCTCTCCGCGGAGACTTTTTCACAAAGGCGACTGTTGGTTTCATCTGTGCACGTGTCATTGTTTTACAGGATGGTCAACTATTCTTCTCACGTGGGTCCCTCCGCCACGTATTTGTTCGCTATTGCAGGGTCAAATAGTCTCCTCGAATGGTAAACTAGCAATTCTGACCGCACCTACAGACATCCTCGGTGCCATTCTATATCTCTCGACATTTCAAGAAGCAGGAAGAACTGGTGTCCTCTCATGCAACTGGAGATACCTGTGAGCATTGCTCACCTCTAGGCTCAATTTTGATACTTGGAAATCACTCAAAGACACTAGATTTAGAGGTAGAATCAATAGTGCTACATTCGTGAGTCGGGTGAATGAAGTTTAGAAATTACACCATGTGCTTTTGTAGATGAATTCGTAATCCATTTTCATCTAGAAGGCGCTTATTCTTGTGATATCGGATAACTGGGTTAATTTCATATTTCAAAAGACAGTGAAAAAGGTTTGAGTTGGACTTGGCAAGGACTGGATTCCCAAATCTATGGTATGACTTTCCAAGTGTGGAATTATTCTGGATTGTCTGCACCGCTGGATAATTTTTTTTTTTTTGGTGACAAAGGACCGTCCCAAGGACGGCCACTAAATGGACCCACCTATGCCGTGTAAACGTCCGGATGACCCGAAGCAACCAACACCCCGACCCGCCTGGTAAATCGCAGTACCAGCCTTGGAGAGGAGTCAAACCCTGCCCACTTCTAGGCAAGGGTCTTCCCCTTCCACAGGGGCCAGCTCACGGATGGTGCCCAGCTGGATTTTGTTCCCTATTTAGAACTCTATGTTTGAGATTTATTAATGCCACGACTCCGGTGATGTTGAGCACTTTTTGGCTAACTGTCCTCTCCTAGAGCAATTGCAGGTGATATACTCTGACAGTATTTCGAATCTGAAGGTTGGAGTCTCCATATTGTTCTTATTAGTTGTAGATGTGCTTTCTAGAACGATCGAGGGATTTAACAAACCATCTATTCTCTGGAATTCTCATGTTATTATAAGATAAATGCCCTACTCTTTCCCACTTGTTCTTTGTAGATATAATACTCTCCTCTTTATTGAGCCTACTCTTCAAGGCATTTAGAACTTATTATCAGATTTTGGTATGGCTTCTGGGCAGTTAATAACTTTGACAAATCAACTTTGAAGTTCTGAGAAAATACAGATGCAGTGGAACGTGCCATCTGTGATCAATGGCCATGGTTGAGACGAAGAACAATGCTAAGTAATGGATTTGCCATCCTTTTGGGGCAAATCGAAGTTTGAGACATATCAATACGTCGTAGATGGAGTTGTCGAAAAGATGCAGGGTTAGAAATGTAATCTATTATCCCGGGGCAGGGAGGAGAGATTTGATTAAGGCAGTTGTTCAAGCTACGCTATGTCCTGCTTTGCCTTGTCCCAAAAGTTCTATAGCCTGTTGGTATAGAATTTTGCTATCTTAGGACTTAGGAAGCCAATGGAAATGACTTAATATCAGAGAATAGTGAGGGGGAAAAATGTACTCCGTACATTACACTACGTTTTATATTGGAAACAGAAAATTCACAAGTAGAAAAGGGTAGAATGAGATTATAGGAGGAAAAAACGAAATAGTAGGAGCAGCAAAAATAGCACAAATTTTCGTTTGGTAAAAAGCCCAGTGGGCAAACACGAAACAAGAGATTTTTTACTTGTGTAAAAGACCCAACCTACCCCAGAAGCAACAACAAACAACACTTTATGGGAGGGATAGAGCAGTCATTTAAGCACGGCCCACGGAAGAAAGTTCCGATGACATTTTACTTTGTCGATCAGACGTGTGTTGAATAATGAGTGATGAATAATGCAGCATGTATGAGTTTAGCAAAGGAATTTTACAGTCATTGGAAGGAGTGGATTTGGGTTGCTGTGATATCGACAATATGACATCTGTTGGTGTGTATCCATGTGGTACATGGAGTGCCTTCAAGCACAGGTAATTACTAGACCCCGTAATTATACCAAGTAGAAAAGTCTCCATCGAATCAGTCGACACGGCACCTCTGGTCTCAGCTTCACGGAGAAGTTTACATCTCAAACTTTAACGAATTCTTGACTCTAATATTTAGAAAAACAGGACATTATCGTAGGTTCTCATATTATGTTGGTCGGTTTTTAATCTTTCATTATGCTAGTTTTAACAACTCTCGCTCTTTACATCTCTTCCTAGTTGTTTGGCCTGTGGTAGCCTGTCATGAGATTCAAAAAATTTAATGTCGCCCAGTTGGAAGTTATATCTTGCAAGATGTTAACTTGATTCACTCAAGCATTACTGTGGGATTCACAAAACTATGTGATTGAAGAATTGTATTACAAGATAAATAAGTCCAGAGCACTGTTGTTAGTCTCCCTTTCTCCTTTACAATTTTAGAACTTTAACAATAGTACAGTAACTCAAATACAAAGCCACCGGCGGATCTCTAAATGCCCTTCTCCAGCGCAATAGAGCAGGAGACTTCCAAACAGATTGACCGTATACCCAAACACTTGCACAGTAAAAAGAGGATGGGGGAAAATGCTTGATTACCAAGATTCAAGACTTCAAGTTAGTCAATGCAAAATTCATGAGCTACTTTGGCACAAGAAGTACCTCAATTGAAGCGGGGCCTTGCAGTCTAGAACTCGAGATACAATCCTGTAAATCCTCATCACAAGCTATTAAAATCCACTCATTATCCTCATCTTTGTACTTGATGTAATAAGTTCCAGCCAACCTCTTTTTCACTTGTTGCTCTAGCTCTACCATGCCCCACGGCCTGGACAGCCGAAACTTTATTACCATATCGTTTCCATATCTTGCCTTTACAGTTACACTAGTTGTATCAGCATTAGCCAAGACTTGGTTTGAAGTTGAAAGCACATCAGAATTCAGTTGTGTGATTCGCTCTTGATCAACAAACGTGGGAGATTCATTGGGGCAAGATTGACCAATAATCTTATGTTTCTTACGAGGTGGCCATCTGTGGATACCATACTCCCGACAAGAACGCTTCAGTGTAGATCGGCTAACTGCAATGAGAAATAATTTAATAGCTCGATATTTTTCTACTAAATCAACTCCAACCAACATTTCCAATTTGGAGACCCATAAAAAAAATAATTTTCGCTAAAAAAAATTGCAATTCAGAGCATATCACCTTTCACATTAACTAACCACAATTCTAATCCTTTTTCCCTTGGTAGAGAATATGTCTAGGACTATGCAATTAGTCCGCGATTAGTCACGAGCACATGTAGCCTATACCAGGTAAGTTCAAGCCTAAACCCTGAGAGAAGCAATCTCAAGTGGGATGAGAACTGAAATATCAATAGTCGAACCCCTCTGAGATTTAATCGAGACTTGTTTAAGAGCTTACATTCTGACCATTTTAATTTGTCCAAGTAATCAACAAATCTCCAATTCTAAGAGTCGTTTATTTCCTTCTCAATCTCAATTTTTGAAATGTCTCTAGCTTCATTCGAAAATGTATGAAATATATACATATCGTTTAAAGTATTGTCAATACATTTCAACGGTAGCAATCCTATTTATATGCACTTCCTGTTTTTATATTACAGAGATTTTTGTGAATAGTCTCCAGATAAAGAAACAAAAGTTAAGGTCTCCAATTTCCAGTTCTCGTACAGAGCATGATTCATGTCTGAAGACTTTAATATAAGAGTCCATCTAGTTGAAAAAAAAAAAAAAGAGATTTTCATTTCTTGGAGGAGTGTAAATATGCGTACCATTGAGATTATTTGACGCATGTTTGAGACTCATTCCCTCATTTTGTAAGATATCCTCCAAAGAAATTCCAATTCTAACTCCATTTGTTTTCTTGCTTCCTCTTCCTTCTCGTGGGATCTTTTCCTTCCTTTTCCCTTTTTTCGAACGCCTGGAATTCAATTGATCCTCTTCCATTTCACCTTTCCCTGTTTCTTCACCCACCATTCCAACTGCTTCAACTTCATGATTGCCTAAATCCTCATCTGGTCGTGCTCTCGGCTTTGGAATTTCCTTTACTACAAAACTATTTGTGTCAGCAGACACCACCAAGCCTTGTTCAGAAGGAAGAGTATCAAAATTTAGCTGTGAGAATGCCTCTTGATCAACAACTGCAGGAGTTGTGCTGGGACGAGATTGACTAATAAGATTGTGTTTCAGTGTAGATCGGCTAACTGCAATAAGGAAGAATTCAAAAACTCAATATTATTCTTCCAAAGCAACTCCAACCCACATTTCCAATTTCTTGGAATATGTTTTGAGTAAAATCAGATAGCATTCAGAGCATATCACCAATCACATTCACTGAGCACAATTCTCATTTTTTTCCCCCTTTGTGAATGACTTTGTTCAGTTTTTGTGGCGAGTACATGACAAATTTCACTGTTACATATAGCCTACTCTCGTACATACTAAGAGAGATAACAGCTAAATTTCGTGCCTAACCACTGGAAGAAGCAATCAAGACGCAGTAAATTAAGAACTGAAATACCATTAGTATACCTTTTTGAGATTCGAATCGAGACTTTTCAAAGAGCACACATTATGACCATTTTACCAAGCCCAACCCAAGTAGTTCACAAATCTCCATTTCAAAGAGTCGTTTACTGCTTTATCAAACTCAACTTTCCTTGTAAAATTAGTTTCTATGTGTTAAATTATTATGAGTTCGTTTGTAATTAGTTTATTAGTTGTTCTATTATGTAACTAGTTCATTCTCTAGGACCATAGTATAATTAGTCTATTGTGTTGTATAAATACTCACGTTGTATTCAGTTTATGTAATGAGAAATACAACCCTAAATTTCTACGTATCTCAATTTAACATGGTATCAGAGCGGTAGAACTGAGACCTACCTTGTTTTTCCTTTCTTCCGATCAATCAAGCCTCAGCAACCTACAGCCGCTGTCGAGTTTTTTCTTCCAGATCTGTTTCGAACCCAGTTTTTTTCGTCGACCTGTTCGACACCGTACGTACCAGATCTGTCTGTTCCGCTGTCGTCTCTGCATTTCCAACGATTTCCGACGACATCTGAGGTTCGCCGGACACCTACGACCTCCGACAGCCTTCGCCGGACACCTACGACCTCAGACAGCGCTGACCCAGTTCAGTTCCGATCTTCTCTACACTCGCCGGACGTCCGACAGCCTGTCTCAGACCCCGTCGCCCTGACCCAGTTCAGTTCCGACCTTGTCTACACTCGCTGGACCTTCGGCAGCTTGTTTCAGTGCTAGAACTGCTAGAACTTCTTGATTTGGGACTCTTCCAGCAGTCGAAAGATTTCAAGCTGTGTATTTGGTACTGTTCTGCAGTAAAGCTGCCTCTGAATATTTTTACTTTAAGGGTGTTTGCTGCAATTAGTGTTATTTTGTGGTAGTTTATTGCTGAGGACTGAGTATTGTGGATTTGTAGTGTGGTTCTATTGTTAAAATGTCAACAGAGGATAAAAATAAGGCTTCCGTCAGTGCAAAGGATGAGTTGAGTCGCGTAGGAATTATGGATAACTCTCCTCTGGATATTTGTCATCTTAAATTGGATGGTACCAATTATCTGATTTGGTCTCGCACTTTTACTTTAGCTATTGAGGCCAAAGGCATGTCAGAGTTCATTGAGGGCCCTGTTACTCCACCTGTTGAGGCTATTGACCTTAAGAAGTTTAAATCTCAGAAATCATTGGTTATGACCTGGTTGTTTAACTCCATGAGAGCTGATATTCGCCATACTTTTTTGCTCCTTGATACTCCGCATCATATTTGGACTACTGCAGCCCAAACCTATTCGCAACAAGGTAATGATGCACAGTGTTTTGAGTTGAGGAAAAGGCTTCGTACATTGGAACAAAATCATCGCCCCATCGCTATGTACTTTGCTGACTTGAGTGGAGCATGGCAGGAATTTGATTATTATCAGGGGTTTCAGGCTGTTTGTGCGGTAGATGCTGCTAATTGGCTAAAAAGGATAGAGAAAGAGCGTGTTTATGACTTTCTTGCTGGTCTTGACGGGGAATATGATCAAATTAGAGTGCAGGTGTTGGGTCGTGTTCCGTTTCCATCTTCAGGAGAGGCCTATGCCATTGTTCAGCAAGAGGAAAGTAGAAGGAGTGCTATGGTGCATACTCCTACTTCTGATCGTTCTGCTTTGGTTGCCATACCTCAGGGTCAGTTTAGTTCTAGTGGTGGGCTTGTTCCACAAAGTGATAAGTCCCAGACTGGTGCTAGCAGTAGGCCTATCGATCGTGAGTCCCTTCGGTGTGATCATTGCCACAACATCGGCCATTCTAGGGATTTCTGTTGGAAGTTACATGGCCGTCCCTCTCGCGGGCGAGGGGGTGGACGCGGTGGTCGCGGTCGTGGTTTCATGCGTTCTCAGGCCCAGGCTCATGTTTCAGAGTCCACAGTTGCTACTTTGCCTGATTCGGGGTTCAATATTGGAGTTCAAGCGCCTTCCGATCATGTTAGTGGTTTTTCTCAGGGAGAGATGCAAGCTCTCAGGCGCCTCATGGCTCGGGCTGATTCTCCATCTACTATAGCTCCCACTTCCACAACAGGTTCCACATCATCCTATTTTGCCCACACAGGTATTCCGACTAGTGCATTTACTGCATCTTCTGCTATTCCTTGGATTATAGATTCTGGTGCCTCGGATCATATGACAGGTTGTTCCTCTGTATTTGATTCTTACTCTACTTGTTCTGGTAAAGATAAGGTAAGAATAGCAGATGGATCATTCTCCGCTATTTCAGGGAAAGGTTCCGTTCGTTATTCTCCCTCCATTTCCCTCTCTTCAGTTCTCCATATTCCAAATTTTGCCACTAACCTTTTGTCCGTTAGTAGTCTTACTCGTTCTGCAAATTGTTCAGTAACTTTTTTTCCTACTCATTGTGTTTTTCAGGAACTGAACACGGGCAAAGTGATTGGCAGTGGTAAAGCACAGGGTGGCCTTTATTTTTTAGAGTCTGCACCTCATCCACCCATGTCCTGTGGTCTTGCTCTACAAGCAGATACGAGTTCAGCTCTCTCTATGTTACATCAGAGGCACCGTAGATTGGGTCATCCCTCTTTTGGGATCTTAGAAAAACTTTTCCCTACTTTAATTAAGCATTGTTCTAGGAGTCAATTTTTTTGTGAAGCCTGTGAGCTTGGAAAACATAAACGTTCTTTTTATGCACCTATTAATAAACGGAGTGACTCTCCTTTTATGGTTATTCATTCTGATGTTTGGGGTCCTTCTCCTGTTCCATCTCTTAAAGGTTTTCGATGGTTTGTCACTTTTATTGACTGTTATTCTCGTGTGACTTGGGTGTATTTACTTAAGTCCAAAAGTGACGTCTTTTCTTGTTTTAAATCTTTTCAAGTGATGGTGCGCACTCAATTTGACACGAATATCAAAATTCTCCGTAGTGATAATGGCACTGAGTATATCGATAGGAATTTTAGGGCTTTTCTAGATGAAAATGGTATTCTTTTTCAGACGACTTGCGTTGACACTCCACAACAAAATGGAGTTGCTGAACGTAAAAATCGTCATCTTGCTGAGGTTGCTCGCTCTCTTTTGTTCACCATGAATGTTCCCAAATATTTATGGGGAGAAGCGATTTTGACTGCAACTTATCTTATTAACCGTATGCCCTCTAGTGTTCTCCACTTCAAAACTCCTATTGAGTGTCTTCCTCACGGTTCTCGTGTCCTGACTCTTCCTCCAAGAGTTTTTGGTTGTGTGTGTTTTGTTCATGCTCCTCACCCTGCTGGTGGCAAATTGGGTCATAAAGCCCTTAAGTGTTTTTTTGTTGGGTATTCTCCTACCCAGAAGGGCTATAAGTGTTATGATCCTCACTCTAGGAAGTTTTTTGTCTCTATGGATGTCACATTTTGGGAAACCGAGTCTTTTTACTCTCCCTCCACTCCATCTCTTCAGGGGGAGCAACATGTTAGTCAAGAAGAGATGAGAGAGGAAGAGGTGTTTACATCTCAGAATCAAGGGTCATGGTCACTTCTTTTTTATAGTGAGGGGTCATGGTCACTTCCTTTTTATAGTGAGGGGGAGAAAGAGAAATCTGGAGTGGAACCAGTGTCTGTTGATAGTGCAAAACAAGATATTGGTAGACAAGTGGATGTGGATAGGCGTATCAGACCAAGCGAATGGCCTACTACCTTGGCAACGTATCAAAAGAAAGGAAAGAAAGGCCAATCTTCATGTGTACTGCCACCTTGTCAATCACCATCCCCTGCTTCAGTTCCAGACTCCTCAGTTGACTCATCTGGTAATGAATCTTCTCCCATTGAACCTCCTATTATTGATTCTGATAATCTTCCTGTTGCTCTTCGGAAAGGTGTTAGGTCATGTACTCAACATCCCATTTCTCAGTATGTCTCTTATGATCGTTTATCTCCTTCATACCACGCCTTTGTTTCGTCTCTTTCTTCTATATCTATTCCACAGAATTGGCAGGATGCGTTTATGATATATGAGTGGAAAGGAGCTATGGTAGAGGAGATGACAGCTTTGAAAAAGAATGGCACTTGGGAGCTAGTATCACTTCCAGAAGGAAAGAAATCAGTAGGATGCAAGTGGGTTTTCACTATTAAGCAGAATGCTGATGGTACAGTTGAGAGATATAAGGCGAGACTTGTTGCCAAGGGTTTTACTCAAACCTATGGTATTGACTATGAGGAGACGTTTGCACCAGTAGCAAAGATGAACACTGTGCGAGCTCTGCTTTCTTGTGCTGCCAATTTGAATTGGCCCCTTCACCAGTTTGATGTAAAAAATGCATTCCTCCATGGTGAGTTAGAAGATGAGGTGTATATGGACGTACCACCAGGTTTCTTTTCCTCTGAGGCTGAAGGGAAGGTATGTAGATTAAAGAAGGCCCTATATGGGCTGAAACAATCACCTAGAGCGTGGTTTGGCAGATTTTCCAAGGCTATGTTGGGATTTGGATACAAACAGAGCCATGCAGATCATACTATGTTCATCAAGGGAGGCGCTGGTAAGATTGCTGTCCTTATTGTGTATGTTGATGATATAATAATGACAGGTAATGATATGAATGAAATTCTTAATCTCAAATCTAGTCTGGCTCAAGAATTTGAGATTAAGGATTTGGGACCACTAAGATATTTTCTTGGAATGGAAATTGCAAGGTCTGATAGCGGTATTTTTATCTCTCAACGAAAGTATATACTTGATCTTTTGGAAGAAACAGGTATGTTGGGTTGTAGACCTGCAGATTCTCCTATTGAGGCAAATCATCATCTTAGTGGAGATGTGGGGGAGCGCACTGATAAGGAGAGATATCAGCGACTTGTGGGTCGACTGATATACTTAGCGCACACCCGACCGGATGTTACTTATGCAGTAGGTGTTGTTAGCCAATTTATGCATGATCCTCGTACTTTACATCTGGATGCAGTTTACCGTATCTTGAGGTATCTCAAGGCAGCTCCAGGGAGAGGAATTCTGTTTTCTAATCATGGTCACCTACGATTGGAGGCATTTACTGATGCTGACTGGGCTGGTTCTGTGGATGACAGACGCTCTACTTCTGGCTACTGTACTTTCCTTGGGGGAAATTTAATTACTTGGCGAAGTAAGAAACAATCAGTGGTTGCCAGGTCTAGTGCGGAAGCTGAGTATAGAGCTATGGCACATGGAGTTTGTGAGCTCCTATGGCTCCAAACAGTGCTACGTGATTTGGGAATTTCTGATAATGGTCCTATGAAACTCTATTGTGACAATAAAGCTGCCATAAACATTGCTCATAATCCTATTCAACATGACAGAACGAAGCATATAGAGATTGACAGGCACTTCATCAAGGAAAAGCTGAGCGAGGGGTTGATATGCATGCCTTTTGTGAGATCTGAAGATCAATTAGCTGATATATTCACAAAAGGAC
>BPLS01019720.1:20760-32151 GCA_019656275.1 Rhododendron kiyosumense
AGAAAAGTTCAGGTGTTTTTTTGTTAATAGTGAAAGTCCAGGTGCTTTTTTGCAAATCGTCAGAAAGTTCAGGGGCTTTTTTGAAATTTTCCCAACTTGCTCTATACGTCCAATTTTTCAACATGGTTGGAGAAAAAAAGTCTGACAAGTGGGGTCATGTACCACCACCACTACTGTCATCACATGCCTCTTATTAGTGGGATCGGATCTGGTCAATTTGGTTATTGACGAGTTTGGTTACGTTGGTGTATCCGGATCATTCAAAAGTGTTTTGAATGATTCAAATTTAAAGAGGATATTTTTGTGTTTTTTTTAAACACCCTTTTAAATTTGAGTCATTTGTCCACATGCAATACTTTTGGATGACCCGAATGCTCTAAATTCCCTCCATTTTCATATCTCGATCATAGCATATCCATACCTCATTAACCTCTTATCATCCATGTTTCTTGTCCACTAAAAATTTTACCCGTCCAACAAACGGCCCCTTATAGCACCCCTCTTGTTGATGGGTTTGGTGTGAAATCAAGGATTCACACCACTTTTCTGCTGGAGTGCTACTCTTACTATGCGACTAATTTTCAAAGGTGAAGTGGGAGTGATGTGATGTTTCCTTGCCTTTCTAGCCTTCTTTGATTCTTACTAATTCACAATTGGTTTGGTTTTTTGAACTTCCCCAAAGGATCAAAAGATTCAAAAAATCACAACCATAGGAGAATGAGGTTATTGTTGAAGGTTTTGTTTTTGCATCTTGTTCACCTTTTTGTTATTATGTTGTGGTCCTGTGTACTTTCTCTCTCTTGAACAAGGTTGAAAATACTCATACCCACATAACTTTTTGGTCACACATTAAGCCTCGAGGTAAGATCCACAAATTACGTGAGCATGGAGAATTGTATTTAAAGACAAAAGTATTCCTAGTACTGTTGTTCCCTCTCCCTTCCTCCGTTACCATTCTTCATAACAAACAAAAGCTGAAAATAACCAAAAAATCTAAAACCCATAATTGGAGAACATAGCGTAAAACATACCATGTGAAGCACTAAATATTCAAACTACAGCAACAACAACTCAAATACAAAGGTATTGGACAATCTTTAAATGCACTTCTCTGGTGCAATAGATCTGGTGACGTCCAAACTTTGGCTGTGTAACCAAACACTTCTGCAATAAAATATATTGTAAATTAAAGAAGGGTAAATGGCTAAATGCTTAAGTACCAAGATTAAAATTGGTCAACGCCAAATTCATGAGCTACTTTGGCTTAAGAAATAGCTCATGACAACGGGAGCCCAGTGGGCTAGAACTGGAGATACATTCCTCTAAATCTTCGTCGCAAGATATTAAAATCAAATCATCATCCTCATCTTTGTAATTGATGTTATAAGTTCCAGCCTCGAGTGACAGCCTCTTTTTCACTTCTAGTTCCAGCTGTACCTTTCGGAACGGCCAAGACAGCCGAAATGCTATTGTTACTTCTTCATACCTTGCCTTGAGCTTCACACTTTTTGTATCAATAGTAGTCGAGACTTGAGTAGAAGGCAGAAGAACCTTGTCAGAATTCAATTGTGGGGTTTGCTCTTGATCAACAACCGTAGGAGATTCGTTGGGACGAGTTTGACTGATAAGCTCATGTTCCTTGTGAGGTTGATTAGAAGGTTGAACCGTATCAGAATTCAATTGCGGGATTTGCTCTTGATCAACAACCGCAACAGATTTGTTGGGGCGAGTTTCATTGATAAGCTCATGTTCCTTGCGAGGTGGCCATCTCTTGATACCATACTCCCGACAGACTCGCTTCAACGTAGATCGGCTAACTACAAAAAAATAAGAATTGAGAAGCTCAAAATTCTTCAGTGCAAGTATCTCCAACCGACATCTCCATTTTGCAGAATTAATTCAATATTTTGTTTTGTTTCAAAAGTACATTTAGAGTGTATCACTATTCACACGATCTAAGTTGAACCACTAATTCCAATATTTATTTTTAGTCCTACGTTTTAAAGATACAATACTTTCTTTGTGGCAATCAAATTCTCTTCTTGAATATATTGAACGGGGGGTTCTACTGTCCCTCCCACCTGCTGTCCCGGCCAAGTGGTCGAGTGGAGCCCGCTCTGGTCTCGCTTTGATAATCGAAAATGTTTACTTTTGCTCAGGCATTTAATGATATCCGAATGAACAGATTTTTGGCAGAGTTATTTTACTTGATGAGCTCTGCGGATATCCGATCGAACGGATTTTTTGCAGAGTTATTTTTACTCGATGAGCTCTACGAAGTGAATGTTTCTGATTATCAAAGCAAGACCAGAATGGCCCCACTCGGCCGGGACAGCAGGTGCTGTCCCTCAATGGGGACAGCTGAGCCCCCAAGCCCATATTGATATCATTTTGAAAGTAATTACTACACTAGATCCAAAAGAAAGTAAACTATCGTGCTTTAATGGTACCTTTTCTTTATGAACATAGACTAGGTTATACACATTTCTTTCAATGGTGAACAAGGCTCGTATTGGTTCTGTTTTGTGCTAAACTAAAAATCCAAACTAAGTCGTGGGGATTTAATGATTTAAGAACCAAACCTATACATGAAAACGACGAACCAGACCAATCCAAACCAAATCATTTGAGTGTTAGTCTATTCCAGTTTTGAACCACAGATACCTTTAAGTTTAGCTATCAAATGTACGAGTCATTTATACAACTTACAAATCACATCTGATACTCGACACAAACCCCTTTTAAAAATGAGATCAATTAAAAGCAAACAAATATTATGAAAATTCAGCATACGTACGTCCTCTAGGTTATACACGTTTCTCATATAAATGGAGAATGAATCTCCATTTTCCAGGGGTGAACATTGCCGGTTAGTCCGTTGTGTGCTAAACTAGAAACCAAATCAATAGATACAAATCAAACATTTCAAAAACCCAAACCTATCCATCCTAATGACAAACCAGACCAATTCAAAACATTTGACTATGATTCGGTTACAGTATTGAACCACGGTTCGTTTCAACTTTGAGATATCATACTTACGAACATTTATACCTCTAAAAAATCACATGAAATACTTGAAACAAAACCCTCTTTTAATTAAAAGTTGCCATAACTTACAAAAGCTCAACATACGTCCTCAATCTACTGGGTATGTTTTTAAAGAGTCTTCCGCTAAAATTAATGTAACCATATTTGTGTTGGGTCTTCAAATATGGGAAAATTCAGGTCTCCATGTTGATGCTCCCATTCAGAGCATGGTTGGAGTATGCTTGGCTCTGAAAAGTTTTACTGGAAATTTTTGAAAGAAAAGTCTATCTCGATGGAAATAACAACTAAGCAAAGATATTACCAACAAAATTGAGATTTTCTCCTTGGAAAAATGTATTTATGCGTACCTTTAAGATGCGTTGTAGCATCTTTAAGAGCCATTTCCTTAGTCTGTAAGATCTCTTCCAAAGAAATTGCAATTCTAACTCCACTAGTTTCCTTATTTCTTCTCTCTCCTCTTGGGGTCATTTCCTTCCTTTTCTCTTTTTCCAAATACCTGGAATTGAGCAGACCCTCTTCCATTTCACTTTGCCCTGTTCCCCCACTCCTGATTCCAACTGCCTCAGCTTCAACATTGCCAAAATCCTCATCTAGCCTCTCTTGTCGAGCTGTCGGCAAAAACGGCGGAGGCAAAATTTCTTTTACAATGACACTAGTGATTTTCTCAACGGTAGCCGCCAAGGCTTGATCAGAAGGCAAAGTATCAGAATTCGATTGTGGGATTCCCTCTAGATCAACAAGCACGGGAGTTTCGGTGGGGTGAGATTGAGTGATAAGCTTGCGAGGTGGCCATCTGGGGATACCATACTCCCGACAAGCATACTTCAGTGAAGATTGGCTAACTACAATAAGGAAGAATTAAAAGCTCAATATTTTTCTACCAAATTAACTCCAACACAGTTTCCAATTTCAAGATTGACAAAATATATATATGTTGAGGAAAAAAAAAAATTGCATTCAGAGCATATCACCCTTCACATTAGCTACCACAATTCTTAATTCTTGTGTCGTAGGGTTTGTATGCACTTCGTTTCTTCTTCTCTTTGATGTGGCATATTTTTTAGTTTGTCTCCAAATATAGAGTGTAAACTTGAGGTCTTCAACTGTGAGCGGGACAGAACATGACAGAAACTAAAAACGTTTATGTTACTAGGTAAATTGACAATAATTGTATTCTTCTGAGTTGAGTTTATTTATTGAAATAGAATTTCACTTAATTAAAAGATAACCGTTAATAGTTTTGAATGGGAGAGAGTACTTCTGCGGATTTACTGTATAATATATATGACTGTAACGCATAAGCATATCGATAATTTAATTTTCAATTTTTGAGGAAAAGATTATTAGTTGATTAATGTAAAGCTATATGTCTAAGCAATTGAACTTTGAATTCACGAATGACCTTATGAAGAATATTTCCTAAAGTTGCCACTGCACGTGATGGTTGTTTTGGGTTTTTTTTTTTTTTTTTTGATTAATGGAAAACAAATTTATATTGTTTAGGTGATGAATGCTTGAAGATATACTGTGTGAAGCAAGAAAATATTTTGAAGTATGAAGGGACTTTCGTTAATTTCATTATGCTAAATGAGAAGAGTGATATTTAAAATGATGCTTTTAAAATCTCATAATGTTCATGTTTTTGGAGAAAAGTGACATTTAAGTGATGTTTTTGAAACCCTGTATTGCTCTATTATTTTTCAAGTATTTGTATTGTTTTTTGAATGGTAATTTGTCTACTTAATCTATATTTTGTTTGTAAAAGTTCATAAAGAGCCTCAATTTTTATTTTCGCTTTAGAGCACCAAAAAGTTAGGCTGGCCATGACTAAGATCATGAGTTCGATTCTCGAAAATAGTCTCCCTGCTTGCAAAGGTGCTACATCAACATTTTCCTAAGACCTACAAATGTAAGAGTTTGGAGCACTTTGTATGCCCTTCTAATCTATCCAGTTGGGGAAAAAAACAAGAACAAATTGAGGTTTTCATTTCTTGGAGAAGTGTATATATGCGTACCTCTGAGATGATTTGAAGCATCTTGAAGACTCATTCCCTTGGTTTGTAAGATATCCTCCAAAGGAATGGCTATTTTAGCTCCTTTTGTTTTCTTGCTTCTTCTCTCTCCCCCTGGGTTCTTTTCCTTGGTTTTCCTTTTTCCCAAACACCCGGAATCCAAATGAGCCCGATCTGCAGTTATACAATCCCCTATTCCCTCACTACCAGTTCCAACTGCCTCAACTAGGTTCAATTCTTGTGCTGTAAGTGGCAATTGCAGCCGCAGTTTTGATCTGTTTTCATTTTCAAAGAGTCCAGGAAAACCAGTAAGATCCATCCATCCACTACGCCTTACTACCACCTCAAAAGTTGAGATGGCATCCTGCACGGTTGTGAAACTGCCACGGTTGAGGCGATTCAACCTTAAACGACACTCGGCCGCCCATTGGCCGCCGTGTGTCAGCCACACGCTAAAGCAGAGCTCGGCCTGACGAATAAGCAATGTATCTGGAGTCGTAGGCAAGCCTTGAACATCTCTAAGTTTCAGCCCGTTGACCGTGACGACTCCTCCCCCACCTAAGATCACATCCAACTCACCGCCATTGTTCTGAATTAGTTGGTGCACCACGACCCCTAGTTCGTAGACCGGCTGGTCAACGATGTCCTCGTCTTGTTCAAACCAGTTGATCCGCCTTAATGTCACTTCTGTCTCATCGTAGTCCTCTTGGTCCAATATGTTATCCACCAACGAATCCACGTCTTTGGGCACCACGCCCGCCGCAACTGCTATTTGATCGATATCATCGAACTTGTTTTCCACGTAAGACTCAAAGCCGTGGAACAGCAGGTCACCTGGGAACAGCAGGCCAAGGATGTCCGCGTTTTCCTCCGGGTTGAGCACATGCAACGCACCGCTCTTGTCCTCAAGTATGTGCTGACAAGACAACGCCAAGCTTATGTTCTCCTGTTCACTAGAAACGAAGAAAACACTTGGCATCGGCCGATACAGAGGAAAATCTGTGGGCGACGGAGGGAAATAGAAACAGGTCGTCATCTCCATGGATTCCTCAAACCCCATATTCGAATCTTCAAAACCCTGATTGTTCAACGTCATAATTCCCCCTCCTCTTGGCCTCCAATCTGACGCCTCGCTCCAGTTCTTACGTAGCTGCTGCTGCAACAACGCCGAGTCTCCGGCCAAGTACGGTGCCGGGTCGATGATGTCGTCGTGCTCTTGATTTTGTGGCGGATCGTCCACGGATTGGTTAGACCCTTGATACTGCATGACCATTGAACTGGACGAGGGTAGGAAAGACCGTGCCGGCGACGGAGTCAAGCACGGCTGCGACCACCAAGGGGAAAGTAAGGGCGACAAATTCAAGCGGAAATCTTCAGTAACCATGTCCGACTCTCCACTGTTCATAGGCGCAGCCATTGACACAGTGACCAATTCGAACCAATAGGGGGGGAAAAAAACAGAATAATTCGCCTAAATCAAAAGATGAAACAAGAGATTAAAAATTTGGTGATGCAGATCCTAATTCGGTACGAAACAAATTCTTTGAATCAGGGTGTTGAATCCTAGGAGAGACCTCTAAGATAAGATCAAGCAATGGATGGATGGATGGATGGATGGAGAGAGAGAGATGACAGGGCGAGAAATCGGGAGCGACTTTGAGAGGAAACGAATGAGAGACTCCAAATGGTAAAGTAGTGTGTTAACTGTGCAACTCCTAGACCCTCATACCCGCTTTTATATTGATTGGTTTGGTTTGGTTTGCTGAATTTCCCAAAGGATTAAAAGGTTCAAAAAGTCGGAGCAAATGAGACACTGGGAAATGACATAACCATAACAGAAGTAATTTCTCCGTGTATATTCAATGTTTAGGCACCATATGACCGCCGGCATGGCTTACGTGATATTCAGAATCATTTAAATATCACAATTCGTGTGATACGGACATTATCATACACTTTCGTTGGGTGATTGAGTGACCTTCATTGTGTGTATGATAATCTTTTTATTTACGAAAAATGTCGCATGTCAATGTCACATGGTGAGTATGTGGTAGTATAGCACATACGTAATCACACACTTGTACACATACATTTACATGGTTTATGGGATCCACACACATACACCATGTGTGATTTTAGAGTTTTTGAAAGGAGAAATAGACTTTACTACTACTACCTGTTTGTAGCCAATTTTCGGAATTCAATAACCAAAATCACTCAATTTTTTTAGATTTTGACGAGAACATTAGTCACGTTATAAAAACCATGTTTGATCACATGCCTTCTGATATGCTTTCAGAGTACAGCTATTTTGCGGAAAATGTGTTCTGATCCAGGCTAATTATCGAACTTCACTTTCCATTTTTCCGTAATATACAATGTGTTCCAATAGCATATCAAACAGCATATGATCAATAAGATTTTTGATGTGATGAATGTTCTCAATGATTTCTAAAGAATAAACAATTCCGATCACCAAAATAAATCGGGAAAAAACAAACAAATAAACCGGATTGGACATTTCAATCCCTTTGAGACTATTTGATAACTATATTTGGGATTTGGCTGCTACTCTTTTTCTAGCTTTACATTTACGCATAGAGAAGAGAGAGTTCAAAGGGTCCCAGTGCTTAAATTTCAAAGTTCAAACAGCTTCTAGAGGTAGAAGAATAATCTGTCCCAGCGTTCACTATAGATTAAGGAAATTACCCCGTGCTTTCTTTCCCTATAGGCTTGGGTCAGTTGTTTTCCCTAATCGGTTCAAAATAACAGCCAATCATATTTTCCTTGGCATCAGTCGACCCTACAAATTACTGAGTGGCAGACGAGCCGATCGCCCTACCCATATTTTAATCTTTATTTAGAAGGGAAAATCTACAATACACACCCCTTAAAATGGTGTACTATATGCACCTATTTTATTGTTCATTCGTAACAATTTAGTATGTTTCGTAATTTTTGTTCTCGAATTCATAACATTTTAACAATATGATTCGTAACATTTTCATTATGATTCATAACATTTTGGTGTATCTTGTAACCTTATACGATTCGTAACTTTTTAGCAATACGATTCGTAACATTTTTTCTACAATTCATAACATTTTGGGGTGCATATGATACACACCCAAATAATGGGTGGGTATTGTAGTCTTTCCGTATTTAGAATCACATTACTATTTCAACTAAAAAGTGTAAAAAGTAAAAATGAGTTAACTAAGAAATTACCACATTCAATAATCATCCTCCTCCTAAGATTGTATGCATTTACAAAAAAACTATAAGGCTATTTTGGTCAAAAAACTATGAGGCTAGAATTAATGGTTTACCTTTTGGAATTAATGGACAAGAATGCACTAGATTGTATGCATCTATAATTTGTATATCACAATATTTTTTTATAATTCTATTTAACTGATGTTGTTTTGTCATATGCACTTCGCAGAAATTGATATCAGCATTCGTAAGTAGTAAAAAAATTTACTGCAAAATTGATATCAGCATTCGTAAGTAGTAAAAAAATTTACTGCACACCTACATAACATATATTCAATAATTACATCACTTTTCTACCGGAGCACCACTCCTACCGTGCGACGACTTTTCAAAAGTGAAGTGGGAGTGATGTGATGTTTCCTAAAGCCAAGTGGGAGGATGTTTCCTTGCCTTTCTAGTCTTCTTTGGTTCTTACTAGTAATTCACAATTGGTTTGGTTTTTTGAACTTCCCTAGAAGATCAAAAGATTCAAAAAATCACAACCCTAGCCCAAGGAGATGGTTAAAAATTTAGTAAATTCTAGTAAACACAACCATAGGAGATAAAATTTCTAGTCTTCCTAAAACATTACGCGTCCAACAAACAGCCCTTATAGCACCCCTTTCATTAATGGGTTTGGTGTGAAAAGAATCGAGGATTCACACCACTTTTCTACTGGAGAACAACTCATACCACGCGACGACTTTTCAAAAGTGAAGTGGGAGTGATGTGATGTTTCCAAAAGCCAAGTGGGAGGATGTTTCCTTGCCTTTCTAGTCTTCTTTGGCCCCGTTTTTATAATGGATTTGGAGGTCGGGATTGGACTATTAATCCCACGGGAGTAGCAATTCTTTGTTTGGTAACAAAAAAAGGTTCGGACTATTAGTCCCTTGGGATGTCCAAGCCGGACATTAGGGGGTATTAGCAATACCCCCTGGGACTTGGTATTAATAATCCCAACCCATCCTCTCCTCATTATCAATCCCTTCTCATTACCAATTTCTTATATCAATCCAATCCCATCATCTAATCCCATCTCAAACAAACATGATATTAATAATCCCATCATCTAATCCCATCCCAAACAAACATACTCATTATCAATTCCATCTCATTACTAATCCCATCTCCTTACGAATCCCAATCCTAATTCCATCTCCTTACGAATCCCATCCATCAACCACCATTATCAAACGGGGCCTTTGATTCTTACTAATTCACGATTGGTTTGGTTTTTTGAACTTCCCTAAAGGTTCAAAAGGGCTCCGGCTGTGGTGCTCCCAAACCACTTGAGAGCATCATACTCTCTAATTGTACTTAAAGCCCATTTCAAAATGTGTTAAAGTTCTTATTTTTTGTGTAATAATAAGACTTGTTCCATAAAATAGTGAATAAATACTTATTTTTTAAGAAGATAATTTCGATAAAAAATTATGTACTTATGCAAATAATTTTCTGTCAATATGAATCTTATTTTTTATTTACTTTACTTTTGAGTTTAAAAATGTGAAATAAGCTGTTTATTTGGATTTTGTGGAACAACCTTTCTTTTCTTTTTTTTAAGAATTTTCAAAATAAGTACTTATTTTTTAAGGTTTCTAGAACCGGCTCGTACTCTTTTTTCACCATTGGATTGAAGAACAAAAATCTCCACCCTTCAATCCCTAAAAGCCCAACAGGTTACCACCCAAATTATTCAGTGCTCCAAACTCCTATTACTTCCAACCAACCATTCATGTTAGCATTGGGCTTCCTAACAAGCTATACATCCAAGGGCACGTAAAGTTTTGTTCAGGGCCGGCCCCGGGGTAAGCCCCGCAAGCCCGTCGGCTTGGGCAACCCCCCGGGCCAGGGCAACACAAAAAAAAAAAAATTCCATGTAAAAATAAATACGTATATATATTTGTTTGGACCTAAACAAAGCATAAAGGATTCTGTTGCTTTGTTGGTCAGTACGTTGTACTTAAGTTTCCTCGAGTATCCTTGCGGTCGGGTTCAAGTCCCTGTGTCAGCCTTGAGGTTTTGATTTTTCCAATCTATTCCTTTTAAAACACACACACACTCTCTCTCTCTCTCTCTCTCTCTCTCTCTCTCTCTCTCTCTCTCTCCTCTTTTCGTTCACTGCACCCACTCTTCTCTCTGTTTTTTTTTTTAATATATTTATGATTTGTTCACATTTGTTGTTGGTATACATTTTTTTATTTTGGGAGATAATTTTTCTGCATCAACAATTAGGGTGTGTTCCATTTACTAAAATAAATATTTATTTTTAAATTAAAGGTGATGTATTGTGAAAGAATAACCTGTCTCATAAAACAAAAATAAGAACTTTAACGGAACGTGGCAAACTCTTCCAGAAAAAAAAGAAAAAACAACTACTCGCATTCGCATACTCACATAGTGATGTATGTAAGTATGAAAAATATACATGTATATGTATATACTGTATACACAGAACTCACCAATTTAAAAAACTTCAATAAAAAAATTAACCATAGAATTTAAAATAAAAGCACATTTTGACCTTGATTTTTTTGCCTTGTATTTTTTTAAATTTTTTTAAGACTTCATAATAAGCGGGCAACCAAGCTTGAGGTCGGGCTTGGGCAACCCAAACGTCGGGGCCGGCACTGGACTTTTGTTGTGCTCTTTTTCTTTTATTTTCTTTTATATTTTTTCTAATTGCCAATGTAGTCACATGGTGCACACTCTCGTTCTATTGGGCCAATGATCATGCACATGAATGTTTGGTGTTTTTTATTTTGATATTTTTTTTCCATTGGTTTTAAGAATGATTTGGTAAATTTACATTACATTTTTTTGAATTAATCATTTGTCTGTCTACCGAGTGGATTATTCAAATTTTTTTGTTAAATTTTAAGAATAATTTGTTCATCTTGATGAGAATAATAAATAAAAGAATAAAAAACATGAGTCAACCTTAAACAAATTATTTGGTTTTATTATTTTTATCTTCAGTGAACGTTTTTAAGCGTTTGGTAATACTATTAAATAAGGATGTATAAAGGATAAGATGGTAGAAGAGGAGATTATGTGATTGGGGGATATAAAT
>BPLS01019727.1:0-11601 GCA_019656275.1 Rhododendron kiyosumense
TTCCCAGCGAAGCACACTTTCCTACTTTCAGCAAAGTAGACTATCGAGTACCTTGTGCTCAAACCCCCATTCGAACTTACTTCATTAAGTAGTTTGGATTTTACTTTCCTTGTAATCAAACTTTATTATCCCGGTGTAATAAAGTTCACGTTCTTACGTTCCATTTCCTATACGACTAGGAAATTTAAAGTCCACAACCGTGTGGCAAACCACGAACCTTCTTACGATCTTTAACCTTTGGGTCGTACGCAATCATTCTACGATAGAAGTCAAGATTCACGGGAATCTTCACAACAAGTTAGGCGCTACAAGTCTTGGCACGCCCGCGCACATCGCATTCACACCTGCTGCCAAAAACGCGAGTTTTCATTGGCACGCCCGGTGGGACCCTAGTCGTTAAAAGGTTTCAATCATGCCAGCAAAGAAGGCGACGATACTACCACAAGCGGATCCGCCGCTGCCTGATCCTCCAGGCACTCCCGAAGGAGTTGCTGTTGATGTGCCACTGCTCGAGGAAGCCCTTCCTCAAATCAGCACGCGAGAGCTCAATGACGCCACTGATAGCGTCAAGAATTATATGTTTTTTGCAGGGCAGGAGATTTCGCACACCGTGTCGCAAACGATGTCTCAGTCCATAGAGCCTTTGACTCTAGCAATCAATAACTTGATTGCCTCGATGACAGAGAGGCTGCCAATAGTTCCTCAGCAACAAGTTCCACCACAGTTCGGAATTTTTGGCAACGGCCAAGAACAGACGGGTCTGAGGGACACTATACCGCCACCACAAGTGTTCTTCCAAGCTTCTTCGTCAAACAGCCCTGCACCGGCAGGGGAAAGGGCCAAAGGAGTTGTTATTGGGAAGGACCCGACGCACCCAACGAACAAGGAACAAAGGTCCGTTTTGCTGGAAAATCCAAACAGGCCTGAAAAGAATGACAAAAGGCCTCCTCACGGAGGACAAGGTGCTGTTAAGGACAAGAACGTTCCTCACGCTCATTCAGCCCCAGAGACTCGGGGGGCAAGCTCAGGCGTGAATCTGCAGGCACAAGAGGCGCGTCCACAGACGCCTCCGGTGCCAAATATGATCGGAAGGGAGCAGGTCCTGGATTTGCTCCAAGAACAGTTAGGGCCTGGATTCAGGCCTGTGGGCAGACCCATGTACAGGAAGCCTCACACAGTGGAGGTTGATGAGGAGGCCTTTCCCAAGGGATACCGAGTCCCTGAATTTCAGACCTTCACAGGGGAGAATATGCAGTCCACGGTCGAACACATTGCCCGGTTCCAGGTGCAGTGTGGGGAAGTTGGAACGAATGACAAGCTCAAGTTAAGGCTCTTCCCAAACTCCTTGACTGCAACGGCCTTCACTTGGTATATCAATCTCCCACCTAATTCTGTCCAGACCTGGGCTCAGCTCGAAGAGATGTTCCATCAGCAGTTTTATAGGGTGGAACCAGAGATAACGATGGCGGATTTGTCTCGCTACCGTCAACTCCCAAAGGAAGGCGTGGAGTCATATCTTTCCCGATTCAAGACGGCACGTTTCAAATGTAAGATTCCTTTGCCAGAGGCCGAATATGTGCGTTTAGCACTGAACGGCTTAGACTTTGAGTTCAAGAAAAAGTATCATGGCATAGAATTTCGAGATTTGTTCGAACTGTCCGCAAAGGCCTCGCGGTATGAGAAGCTTTTGGAAGAGGAGAAAGATAGAAAGGCGGCTTCTAAAGGGACCTATTATCAAGACCCTAATTATGATGTCGCTGCGATTGAGACTGAGGCTGACCTTGATATTGATGTGGCCGAAATCATCAATAGGAAGCCTTATGTCTGCAAGGCCTTCATCAAGACAGAACCTACGAAGCAGACAGTCCAAGAAGCCTCTAATAGGCCCACCAGGGCCTATACCTTTGACATCACCAAAGCGGAGGCTATTTTTGATCAGCTCTTGACGGACAAGTTATTAAAGCTGCCCTTTGGCCACAAAATCCCAGCACCGGATGAGCTCAAGGGCAAGGAATACTGTAAGTACCATAACTCTTGGAGTCATTCAACCAATAATTGTTTTGTGTTCAGGAATGACATTCAAGATAAGATTGATCGGGGAGAATTCAAGTTTCCCGAGAAAGACAAGCAAGCCATGGGTATCGATGGAAACCCATTTCCTTCAGGCCTGAGTGCCAACATGGTATCAGTGAATACGAGGTTCATGCCTAGAACAACACCAAGGCCTAGAGTGAGCTTGGGGGCACCGTCAAGAGCAGCATTCAGGGCTAGATCAGATGACTACTGGGATCCATCCTGTGAGGAGGACTCCACTCCTGAAAGGGTGAGGAGGCTTGAGAAGAAGAAATCCTGGTGGTTAAGGCCTGAAGGAGTCAGAAAACCAGAAAAACCAAGCTGTTCATTCGTCTGTACTGAGTGTGGACATCACGCAGCTCCATCCAAACCTGTGTTGAAGAGTATAATTGTGGGCAGGTCGGAGTTCAGGCCTGAGGAGGTGCGTAGGCCAAAAGAGAAATTGTTCAGACGAGAATCGGTCTTCAGCAGAATTCAGCCAGGTGTGATGGAAGTGGAGGACGAGCTCAACAATCTCAGGATTTCAGCGCCATCCAGAGGGAAGCCTAGGACTGTTAAGCCTCCTGTCATTCCTCCAAATGAATGGCATAAGGTTGAGCATCCTAAGTTTCCTACTCCGCAGCCACCTTTGTCCCGATCTCAGAAAAGGCGCCGCCAACGGTCTAGGCAGGCGGATAGAAGGACTCAAGAGGAGCTAGATTCAGTCGAAAACGTGATGGATGTAGACAACCTTAACGGGAAGAAACCAATGGAGTTGGTTGTGGAAAAGATGGAGGATGAACCAATCAATCCTAGGCGTGAACACAAGCCTCTTGAAAGAACTTATAAGGAGGTTGCAGCTGGTTCATCTTCAGAGCGGTTTTCTCGGACTGAAAAGAGGGCTTTACTGGAGAAAACCCTTGAAGAGGCTAGGATTAAGCCTCCTCCAAGGCAGGTTACTTCAATGAAGAAAGGAGTTCCTGAGCTAAAGAAACAAGACTCGGGGGGCAAATCGCTGTTGAATCCGCAGGCCAAGGAGTTCAGGCCTGGGCAGGCCTCAAGGATGCAATGCAACATGGTGGTTTTCCTTCCATCTGAACTAGAGGTGAAAGATAACAAACTTACTGCCATGGAGGGCGATATGGTGGAGATGGGTCAGACGGCCGAAATACTGAAGGAGTCCTTCAATTCAGGCCTGGGTGGAGATGGACCTTCCGTTGTAATCTTGAAGGATGAGAATGGGGATAGCACGGAAAATCAAGCCGCGAGCGTGATATTTGAAAAGCCTACGCCCAAGATGACGGGACATATCAAGCCTTTGTATATCTCAGGATGTGTGGATGGAATGCCAATTAATCGACTCCTTGTTGATAATGGTTCTGCGGCCAATCTCATGCCTAGGTCTACCATGCTCAAGCTCGGGAAAACAGATCAAGACCTTGTCTCGTCAACGGCTACTTTAACCGATTTCACTGGACAGGAAACAACTTGTCAAGAGATTTTGATTATGAATTTAACAGTTGGATCAAAGACCCTTACAACCCCTTTCTTCGTTGTAAATTCACGATCTTCGTTCAATATTCTGTTGGGAAGGGATTGGATTCACGCCTGTTTTGCCGTGCCATCAACATTGCATCAGTGTTTGGTTTTTTGGAATCAAGATGAGGTCGAGGTAGTTTGGGCCGATCGCAGGCCTTTTCTTGCTTCAACCAATCATGCCGAGGCAAGGTTGTATGATGAAGATGTCGGCCCAATGAAAGTGGCAGGCCTGGATAAGTATGGACGCCATAAAATTGTACCTGTTTCTGCTCATAGGTCAGTAGAAGAGGTGAAGGCACTGTATCAAGAATTAATCGGCCCGATGATCACGGAGTCAAATAGGCCGATTATAGCTTCAACCAAACGATTGTCCCAATGTTAGCAAGGCCTTCAGTGAAAGAGAAGGACATGGCTTTGTTGGCCATGTTGGCCAGGTTTGAGGCGTATTGGCTAGAGAATAGGCTTAAAGAGGAACAAGAGCAGGAGGAAGAAGGTTATTCGGCCTGCGCGGCCGAGGTAATCAACGAAGACGAAACTTTGGAGGAAGACTTAGATGAGATTCGGTTGGAAGATCTTGAAGCAGCTCCTGCCAAGTTAGATGACTTGAAAGCTGATGTTCAAGATCCTCTGGAAGAAGTGAACCTAGGAGATGAAGAAAATCCTAGGCCTGTATATATTAGTCAGCTTTTGCCAGAGGACGTGAAGAAAAAGCTCATTGAGCTCTTGACCGAATTCAAGTCTTGTTTTGCCTGGAACTATGACGAGCTTCCAGGCCTATCCAGGGATTTGGTGGAACACAAGCTACCCATTCAAGTGGGTTTCAGGCCTTTTAAACAGCCACCAAGGAGGTTGTCCAATGAAGTCTACTTGCAAGTGAAAGAGGAGATCGAGCGCCTTTTCAATGCTGGGTTTATACGAACAGCTAGGTATGTCACTTGGCTTTCTAATGTTGTTCCAGTCCTCAAGAAGAATGGCAAGATCAGAGCATGTGTGGACTTCAGAAATCTGAATTTGGCCTCTCCAAAGGACGAGACCCAATGCCAGTTGCAGATTTGTTGGTGGATGGGGCATCTGGCCATAAGGTTTTGTCCTTTATGGATGGCCATTCCGGTTATAATCAGATCTTCATCGATGAGGCCGATACGGCTAAGACCGCTTTTAGGTGTCCCGGAGCTTTGGGGACCTTTGAGTGGGTCGTAATGCCTTTCGGCCTGAAGAATGCAGGTGCTTCATTTCAGCGAGCAATGAATGCAATATTCCATGACTTTATCGGCCGGTTCATGGAGATATACATCGATGACATTGTGGTCAAGTCCCAAACGTATGAAGAACACTTGGAACATTTGAGGAGGTCGTTTCTGAGGATGCAGCAATTCGATTTGAAGGTTGACCCCTTAAAGTGTGCCTTCGGAGTGGCCGCGGGCAAGTTCCTAGGGTTCTTGGTTCACAATAGAGGGATCGAGGTCGATAAGAATAAAGCCAAGGCCATCGTGGAGGCAAAACCTCCTACAACCAAGAATGAGTTGCAGAAGCTTTTGGGATCACTCAACTTCTTGAGAAGATTTATATCAAATCTGGCAGGAAAGGTTCAGGTCTTTTCTCAACTCTTGAAATTGAAAGATCACGACACTTTTGTTTGGGAGGCCGAACATCAGAAGGCCTTCGATGAGATCAAAGGCTACTTGGCAAACGCTCCAGTTCTCATGCCTCCTATCAAGCACAAGCCTTTGAAACTCTACATTTCCGCTGCAGAAAGTTCTATTGGCTGCCTTTTAGCACAAGACAATGAGCAAGGGAAAGAGCAAGCTGTGTATTATTTGAGTAGGCTGTTAACTCCTTGTGAAAGGAGATATACTCCTATTGAAAAATTATGTCTTGCTTTGTACTTTGCAGCAATAAAATTAAGGCACTACATGCTTCCTGTGGTGGTTTACATTATGAGTCAAACAGACCTTATTAAGTATTTACTTTCTCGGCCAATCATGCGAGGCCGAATAGGTAAATGGTCTTTGGCCTTGATGGAGTTCAGCTTTCAGTACGTCCCTCAAAAGGCTGTAAAAGGCCAGGCCTTGGCAGATTTTCTTGCTGATCATCCCTGCGTGGATATCGGCGAAGAATCTGGTACAGGACTGAGCGCATTTGAAGTATCACTCAAACCTTGGACACTTCTGTTTGATGGCTCGAAAACTCAAATGGTCTCAGGCTGTGGAGTAATCATCATTTCTCCTCAAGGCCTGAGAACAGAGTTATCTTTTCAATTTGATTTTCCATGCACGAACAATCAAGCTGAGTACGAAGCGGTGATAATAGGCCTTGAGATCCTTAGGGATCTTGAGGCCAGAGAAGTAATAGTGATCGGGGATTCAAACCTTGTGATTAATCATTTGGCGGGAACGTTTAAATGCTATAGTGAGGAATTAGCCCCTTATTATATGGCAGCGATGCAGTTAATTCAAGACTTTGACAACGTAATCGTTAAACACGTCTCAAGAAGTATGAATACCGAAGCAAACAGTTTGGCTCAGGCCTCAACAGGCCTGAAGCTATCACCAGAAACTCTTCACAAGACCATTATCGTCCAAAAAAGGCTACTCCCTTCTGTCAGGAGGAGGGGTTTAGGCCTAGAAGTATTTGCCTCAGACCTTCCTGTAGAAGAAGAAGAGGAGGGTAAGAAGGACTGGCGGGATCCTATTGTTGCTTACTTGAAGCGGCCTCATTTGGGGGCTAGCAGAAAGGTCAAGAGAAGAGCGACGAGCTATGTTCTTCTTGGAGATGAATTATACAAAAAAGGCCTTGAAGATGACCTGTTGCTAAGGTGTTTATGCCATACCGAGGCCATGAAGGTGATGGCAGAAGTCCACGAGGGGATTTGTGGAGCACATCAGTCCGGTATCAAGATGAGGTGGCTAATACGAAGGTATGGATACTATTGGCCTACTATCTTAGAGGATTGTATACGTTTTTCCAAGGGCTGTCAGCCTTGTCAAGCTCATGGCCCAGTACATCACACACCTGCAATAGATTATCAGGCCGTAGTGAAGCCCTGGCCTTTTAGAGGCTGGGCTTTAGACATAATTGGGATGATCTACCCTCCGTCATCGAAGCAACACCGATTCATTTTGGTAGCCACAGACTACTTTACGAAATGGGCAGAGGCCATTCCATTGAAATCTGTGGATCAGCAGGACGTGATCAAAGTTATGAAGGAGAGAATCATTCATAGGTTTGGGATACCGGAGCACTTTGTGGCAGACAGAGGTTCAGTTTTCTTTGGTGCACAGGTCCGGGCTTTCATGAGCCAGTTTAACATACAGCTCTCCCATTCAACCCCCTATTATGCACAGGGGAATGGCCAGGCCGAATCAACCAATAAAACCTTGATTGGAATTATTGAGAAGATGGTGGAAGAAAATCCAAGGGTTTGGCACGAACTCCTTTCTGATGCATTGTGGGCTTATAGGACTTCAAAGAAGGAGGCCACGAATGTCACTCCTTACATGTTGGTTTATGGCCATGACCCCGTACTTCCTATGGAGGTAACGGTTAGATCGGCCAGGATCGCATACCAAAATGGCTTAAATCACGCTGATTATAGTCAAGCCATGTTAATGGAAATGGAAG
Source organism: Rhododendron kiyosumense (assembly GCA_019656275.1). Lineage (NCBI taxonomy): Eukaryota > Viridiplantae > Streptophyta > Magnoliopsida > Ericales > Ericaceae > Rhododendron > Rhododendron kiyosumense. Next base: position 7,213 of record BPLS01019727.1, read on the forward strand.
ACCTTGATGAGGTAAGGTTAGCTGCTTTGGACCATATGTTGATCCAGAAGCGTCGAGTGGCTAGAGCTTATAATAGAAGAGTGATGAGGAAATGCTTCACAGAAGGAGATTTGGTATGGGAAGTTGTTCTTCCCTTGGGCACTCAGACCTCGAGGTATGGGAAGTGGTCTCCAACATGGGAAGGGCCCTATCAAATTTGCAAGGTGTTTGAAGGTAATGTTTATCTTTTAATGGATTTGGATGGTGGAATGCATAAACATACTATCAACGGAAAGTTTTTAAAACATCATTATCCTACGATGTGGGAAATGAGAGATTTTAAAGAAGCATTGCCATCAAGCCATAGGAGATAAATAAAGGCCTGAATCTGTTTAGGCCACCAGTAAGGCCTGAGTCTGTTCAGGCCGTCAAAATGTTAACAGTCATAAAGGCCTAAGGTTCAGGCCATGCAAACACCAAAAAGCCCTACGGACTAGAGTTCAGGGCTAAAGTTAAAAGTTCTACTTTATTACAAAGCCAAAAATGGCTTACAGTTCATCCAGAAGGCTTGATCGAAGGTTATCCCAGGAGTTAGCAAGGCCGTTGAGTTGGGCCTCCAACCTTTCCTTGGAGGTCTGAAGGCCTGGTTGGTTGGAAACCAAGGGTTGAAGCTTGATCTTGACGGCTTTGGAAGTGGCGAATAGTTCCTTCTGTTGTGTTTCCAGGTCTGATTGTTGAGTCACCAATAGCACCAGGCTCTTTTCAGCCTTCTCTTGCTTATTCTTCAGATCTTGGATTTGATCCTCCCAGTCCTGAATGTTCTTGGCAAGGGTGGTTTTTTGCTCCTCAATGGTACTGATCTGAGCCTTCAAGGATCCATAGCCGCTTACACACCCATCCATTTCTTGGCGTAGATCGCTGATCTCGGTTAGGCTCGATTCGACCTTGGAGAGTTCAAGGGCTGCTCCGTCATATGATTTTTGCAAGTCTGGGAAGTCTTTGTGAAAGTTTTGCAGGACTGACTCGGCAGCTTCACTGAAGACTTGAGCTCGGGCCAGGATGCCGAGAGCTTTCTTGAAGGAGGAAACTCTACCTGGATGAAGGGCCATCTTGATGTCCATCTTGATCGAGGCCTTAAAGGTTTCTTTGGCCTCGGCAATTTCTTCGGTGGTTGGGGGCACCTGGGTAGAACTTGACCCATCTCCAGAAATGCCCGAGAGGGACACTTGAACAAGGGTAGCAGCCGTTTTGAAGAAGTCCTCCATGTCTTCATCAGCAGCCTCCTCAACAATTTCTTCTTTTTGGACAGGTGTTGGGTCAGGGTTGATTGGAGAAACTTTGGACTTCTCAGGAGTTTGAGATGACGCCTCATACTCAGGGTTGATTGGAGGACCTTCGGAGTTAGCCTGGATGGGTGACAAGTTTATAAAAAGCCTTACAAAGAATTGAGAAAATCAGGACTAAGTGATGGCGTGTTACCTCTGACGAAGCAGGGGAGGAATCGCTGGAGGCAATGGAGACGCTCTTCTTCAGTTCTGCCTTTGGAGCTTCATCTGCTTGTGATTTTTTGGACACGACTGTCTTGGTTTTCATCTTTTTTGTGTCCTTCTTTGGAGTTGATTCAGCTTGGTGAGCAGTCTCTTTTGATTCGGCCTAGGAGTTAGGAAAGATACAAGTATGAGTATTCAGGCCTTAATGAAATTATGTTCAGGCCTTAATATGATACAGAGATACCTTGACAGAAATGTTAACCTGTTCAGGGGAGCCAGTCTTGGTGCTGCTTCGGGTTCTACCAGCAATGGCAGTGGTCTTTTCCTGCGATATTAAACGTTTAGGCCTAAATTACAATGTTTAGCAAGAAAAGGAGAGTTGATCAGATCATACAGTGGGGTGCTTCTTGTCAGCCAGCTTTTTGAGCCTTTTCTTCTGTGGGTTTTCTGTTGGTTCAGGCTTGCTAACTTCTTGTACACCTGAAATGGAGTTGGCATGAGGAGTATAGGGTGAAGGCCTGAACAGAAGCAGCAAATGGGGAAAAGAAAGTGAATTCTTTAGACGTACCCTTTCTTTTCAAGCTGGCAGATGGAGAAGGAGCTTCGGAGCGAGAGGTTTTCTTTTTGGTGGGATCACTGTCCTTTACAACTATAGCTTCAGGGGTTATTTTTGCCAAAATCTCATCCAGGTCTTTGGCAAAATACCTGTCCACGTGAGCTGTCCACCATTTCTCAAATCGAAGAGACTTTTCTGGACGTTCAGGGTAAGACCTTAACTGAAAGGTGGCCTCATCCTTCGCAAATTGATTCCGGACGGCTTCTAGGGTTTTTTCTGGTACGATCATTCGGTCAATGAAGTCCTCATTACAAGACAGGTATGGAGGAACAGGGATGAGTTGCATAAGGCCAAATTGACGGGCGAATTGGGCAGCGTTGTAGTACTCTGTCCCGCATCTGTTGTTGGCTGAGGACATGCCCATGCCATATAGCAGGTCTCTCGAAATAAGGAAGCTAGCCCAAACGGCCTTGTGTTCATCAAAATCCTCACCAGGCTCTCCAGCAGGGTTTTTTAGCCACAACGGTACGGTTTCTCTCCCAAAGGGCATATAGCCCTTACCCAAGGTGGTTAATTCACGATAGAAGTAAGTGAAGCAGGAGTTAAAGCTATGTTGTTGAAGTTCTTGGCCTGCATAGTGACGGCCGTAACAGGCATGGGTAGGATTCTTGTTCATTTTTGGGGCCAGTGTGGGGAAGTATGACCAAAGCCAAAGCGTGACTATCCAAAGGGGTCCAGGGGCAAAAACGAAGCTATTGGTCAATAACTCCTGCATGCCACGGTATAAGTGTGCAAGAACCAAAGGGGCTAGGGCCAATTTCTGGCCCGAAGCCAAGGCCTTGGCGATGTCTGTGAACTCCTTAGTGATTCTGTTTGAGGATACACAGAAAATACACTTGTTCAGCCAATAAATGAGGAGTGCCACGTGTTCTTCCTCAGTGACTTCATTTCCTTCCTCACCAGCAAAATGTTTCAAAAAGTTAGAGTAGGCCAACTGGGCCGACTCGGGATAGGTAAATGATGGGGTTTTCTGTGATAGGAAACAATCGGCCTTGACCCCATGGGGGCGGAGGCCAGTAAGAAAGGAAATGTCCTGCATTGTGATGCCCATCATACCAATACGAAAATGAAAGGCGTTAGAAGGAACAGACCAGAATTGCGCAGCGGCCATAAATAGGGCTTTATCCATATCGATGAGGTAGCGGCTGAGCATGATGGCTTCATAAATCCCTACCTCCTTCCACAGCCCTTCTTTCGCGGCCGCTACTCGGTTGACCCATTGGACGTATTGTTTGTCTGGTCGGTGCCAGAGCCGATTTGGGATGTCTCTGGGATAGGCGGTCCAGTCGGCAGCAATACAATCAAACGGTAGGGCTCCTTCCGCAAGAGGATAGAACGGGTAGAGAGATTTTGGGTAATCGCCATTGAACGCAGGTCCGAGCGCCATTTTTACAATGGAAGAACGAGGCTGGGTCCGATCGATCAGGATCTCGTTGTTGATGGAGATGTTTTCGACTCTGATGATTCTTTTGATCTCGTCGTTGTAAGAGGTCGGGCTTTTGGCCGGTTGTTTGGCCCTAAACGATGACATCGTTCAGTGCTTGGTAGGTTAGCAATGGTGGCTAGGGTTTTTGTTTCGGCTCTGGATGAGAGAGAGAGAGACAAGAAATGGAAAGAAAGGAGGAGGAAGAGAGAGAAATACCAGCTTTTAAGGTGACGCTGGCTTCGGTTTTTGAGAAGAGGGTTTAAAGGCTTGGGGATATGCACCGCCTCCCTTTTTTCTCTCCACTTTTTGAATCTTTGGTTCTATCTTAATGAAGGCTGCGCGTACATCAGTGGTAAGTTGGATTGGAAAGGTACATTTTGGAAGCTTTTAGAGTTCCAAGGAAGAAAGGAGACCTCCTTTATGGATAATAACCCCACATGAAGATCTGTAATGATTACAGCCGTCTTTAGGAGGGAAATATTAGGCCACGTTTGGGCCTGAAATAATTCTTAGGGTATCAAGATCTGCTTGGATGCCAAAAACTGTGTTCTTCCAAACGCCTTAATCTTAACAGAATCAAGGCGTAGGGGGGGCAATGTTTATACCCGTTTTTGGCACCGCGGATCGGGCTTGCCGTGATTGGAATTCCTTTGAATAAATTGGGCCGAGAGTTAAATAAATTGGTTGGATGATTTTCGGGCCATGGGTATTTTCCCATTTAGGCCCAAGAAGCATAACCCTTGTAAAGACTTGCGGCCCAAGATCTTTGAGAGGAGCAGCCCACGAATTGGGCCCAAGTGACACGCAGCCCATATTTAATTATGGCCCGAAGTCCTTTAAAAAGTATAGCCCACGGGTTAGCCCATGGGGGAAATGAT
>BPLS01019735.1:0-19395 GCA_019656275.1 Rhododendron kiyosumense
GAGAATCAGTGCTTGTGTCCAGGTTAGTCCAAATCTCCCCTCTTGCCTCTTGGTACTTAGGAGTCGTTCCACTTTTATCAAAAAAGTACTTTTTAAAAAAGAAGGTAATTTTAAATTCAAAAATTATGTGTTTACGTAAATAATTTTTCTACCAATATGAATATTATTTGATAGATCTCATTAGAATCTTTTAAATGGTGCAAAAAAAATTGAAAAAATATTTTTTATTTTTATTATATTTAAATTTGAAATTACTTTTCTTTTTTTTTAAAAAATATATTTTTTCAAAGTGGAACACCACCTCAACAGCCATTTATGTTAGTCCTCTCCCTATAACAATAAGAAAGTTTAGTGGGATGACTTCATTGCTTTTGCTAATACTCATCATGCTCCTTGGTTAGTCATTAGAGATTGTTATCAAGTTCTCTTTGCCACGGATAAACTTGGAGGTGGGCCTCCAAATTTCAAGAACGTTTGAATACTTGGACTACAGAGGTACAGTTCAAGTAATTGCAACTGTCGGATGGTATTTTTAATGATTTAGAGATTTGTTTTCATATTCTTACCGGTAAGAATAAACTTTTACCGGTAAAAATTTCAAGAAATTTGAACCACTGATTATTAAGATGAACAATTCAGATTGAACTGCACACGCTTCTGTGCAGTTTACAAAAGCCGGATCCCTTTTTGATCTCGGATTCTCCGGGACGAAACAAACCCTGGTAAAATCTTTGTAGCTTTGGGGTTTTTAATCAAAGAACGCATTGAATCAATTAATTGTCTGTTCCTATTTCCTGAATCAATTGATCTCGGATATAGGTGTTGGAGTAATGCGGATTGGAAGCTCCTATTCCCTGAACCGATTGTCCGTCACCTTCCTCGCACTCACTCGGATCACTGCCCTATTCTCCTGAATACCCATCTGTGCTCGGATGCTCCGATCTCCCCCTCCCTCAACCTTTCCGTTGTGAGTCTATTTGGTTTAGCGACCCGTTTTTTTCTCCTCTTGTCAAGGAATGCTGGAACGATCCATCCGTGCCCTTCTGCGATAATTTATCTAATTTTTCCAATCGTATTCGCGTGTGGAATAAAGACTCCTTCGGTAATCTTTTTCTCTAGAAAAAAGAAAACATTGGCTTTAATCTAGTGGGCATGAGTTTAGTTTTTCCTCTTAATTTTCCACTACTCACATTTGGTGCTAGTGTTTCCACTGAGTCTTCGCTGATAACGAAAGAAGGCTAGATAAAGTGTAGAAGTACTGCTATTTTAAGAAATTAGGCAAGTGTTTTACTTGCTTGTTACCTACTCGTGGCCCTGGTCTTAGTCCATGCAATTAATTGCCTCTCATCTAGGATAAGCTATTGTATTAGCCGTGACAATCAGTAGTAAAGGAGTTTACCACTGAGAGACAGGGAAGAAAGAATGTTTGTGCTGATGTGGTGGTATATACAAAGTACGACGCGTTTTGTTGCTTGGTCTGTCTTCATTATGCCAAAGTTTTCGAAGCGGTAATTCGGCCTGTATATAGTACCTCTCGACATGTTTGTTCCTACTGTTTTGCAACTTTTCCGGCACTCAGTTTTGGTTTTTGATTGATTTAAAAACATCATTGGTTTATTATGCAACTCCATCTTCTTTACTCCCCCTTGTTAGTCGGTAGTCCTCTTGATGTTTGATATGTTAATGCATGCAATATTAGATCCATACATGAATGCTATTGGCATTTCATAGAAGTTACAAACCAAATTGCCCTGTTCATATAGAAGTTTGTGCACTTCGTCAATTCTTTCTTCCACATGGAAACTGAAGGTTCAATTCTCTTCAAAAGCGTGAGTGCTTGGAGTGGTGTTATTGATGCCCTTTGGATTTGCCCCACCTGTATGCCGCTTAGCAATACCCCCTTCCCCATCCCCTTAAGAGTAGGCGGACATATGTCGAATGACAAAAAAATAATGTACACAGAGAAAAGTCTAGGGAAATGCTACAATACACACCCCTTATTTGGGTGTGTATGATACACACCCCCCAAAATGTTATGAATTATAGAGAAAATGTTACGAATTATATTGCTAAAAAGTTACGAATCGTATAAAGGTTATGAGATACATCGAAATGTTATGAATCATAATGAAAATGTTATGAATCATACTGCTAAAAAGTTTTGAATGTTAGAATAAAAGTTACGAAACATGCTAAAATGTTATGAATGAACAATAAAATAGGTGCATATGGTACACCCTTTTAAGGGATGTGTATTGTAGACTTTCCCAAAAAAGTCTATTACAAATACCACAGTGAACTTAATTTGCCCCGCTCATCACCACTTGAATTACTAGAAGTTTTATCATTTGAATAGAGAGAGAGAGAGAGAGAGAGAGAGAGAGAGAGAGAGAGAGTAAAACGCTCATTTAATAGAGCTGGGCGAAAAAACAGAGATGGGCATCCCAGCCCATCTTACCACATTTATAGCAAGGCATGTCCTTCACATGGCAATGGTCAGAGGCTCGGAACAAGAAGACTTTGGTATGTGAAATGGTCTGCAATGAATTTTATGATCCAGGGGGCCGGGCGACTGATACTAGTGATGTACGTTTATCAAGATATGTTTGGTCATCGATTCATAACTCTTGGGGCCAAAGCGAATTCCTTGAATGAGATCTACTCTACTATATTTTTCTTATAGAGGTTGGTCAACAAAGAGTTTTATAAAATTAAAAAAAAAACTATTACAAAAGATTTGCCATTACAATATTTGAATTGGGCATATGTAAAGTAAAAAGGCTTAGATTAAATATATTTGGGCCTAATATATATAAGGGTACTAAGAATTTGGAGACTCCATTTTTAGCCTCTTTTTTTTTTAAAAAGCCCAAAGCTTAAACTTCCTTGGTTTCTCCCATAAGCCGGCTCTGCGTGCTGTGTATGTGGATAACAGTTATGGGTCATCAACTGTGCGAAGATAACAATTCTAAGACACTCTGCGCAGTGTAAACATGCAGTTAGAAAGTGAGACATGTCATTAATTGGTTGTGCAGAGAAATTCAGGATTTGGCATCCAACTATTACTTTCGATCTCCTTCAGTACAGTGACGGATCCAGAAATTGTATAGAGATGGGTCATCTTTTAATCATAGTCTTGATCAAACAATAGATAGTGAACAACATTAGAAAAAAAAAATGGAGTACTCTCTCCGTCCTAATTTAAATGCTCCCTACAGAAATTCGTGCAATTTTAAACTAAAAAAAAAACATATTTTTGCACATTAATATTTTTATTTTCTTACACTAATTAAAGTATTCAATGAGTACTTTAATTTGGTGTAATAAAAAAATAATATGTGAAAATATATATTTTTTGGATACGAAACTGCAAGGGTTTTTTATTTTTCTGCTGTTTGAGTGAGCATCATCAATAAAAAGAAAAGTTGGAGGAAGCTGCCAAGATTTGAACCAGCGACCTATGGTATGGCATAAAAGCCAACATTTTTACCGCTGGTACAAGGCACCTATCTTGCTATAATTTGGGTTATTTTATATATATTACTTATTTTCTTGGTTAAAAAAACTTAATTCCAACAATTTCAGCTGGGTCACGTGATCCAGTTGTGCTTTACTTAAATCCGCCCCTGCTTGCAGTATATATATTTTCATGCACCCAACTCAAACATATAGGCCAAACAAGAGAGATACTGTACATGCAATGGAGTACTACAGTGATGAGAAAGAAGCGCTAACAGATATGCCGGTGAGTCCAAGCGGACAGTATTTCAACAGCTCGGTTTTATCAATCTCTGTCCTAGCTGTTATGGAATTCGAAGTTCCGCTTGATGACTTACCAAGCATGACATTGCTTCAGGATGTGTTCCTCCCCATCAACCCGCGCTTTTCCTCCATCATGGTATGTATATAGTACTCTACTATAAGTTCCTTCAAGTTTGTAAAGGGCTTTGCCATGCCCATGTTTGTTTAACAGACTCCCGGCCGTGCACATACCAATTGCAACACTAGTCCGGGCACAATTATGTAGAGCTCACATACATCGAACTAATTCGGACACATTTGTCTCTGAATTAGTGCACAAATATCTTTATCATAACATTCTTCTTTTTTGTTTTTGACAGTAATTTTGCCCCATTTACCCATCTCATACTTCCGACAATCGAAAGAAAAACAGTAGAGAAAGTTGGTCACTTTAATTAGTTTATTCACTTCATCATTTTCTTTCTCTTACATATTCTCATCTTGTTAGGAACATGTATGAATAGTTAAGTCTCACATCAAATAAATAGAAAAGGGTTAAACCTTAATTTACAATTAATTAAATGGGACCACTTACAAGGCTAGTCTTTTAAGTGAATATGAATCGTTCAACATGAACTCCAAAGATATTCCCTAACGAATTGGGCCTGAGCACACAAGGAAGAACCTCCGGTGGATCAGACTCACAATACATCTTTCTATAAATTCTTTGCTCCAAACAATGCGTTAATTAATTAGGTTAGGAATCTTAGGATTCACCTTCATGCAGTGAATTAATTATTCAATTACCTTGGATCAAACATAAAACATTCATGCACCATATGTTGAAAAGTAACATCTTTATACTTGATGATACTAGTACTTCACAGTACGACTCATGCAAATGCAGGTTGGAGACGAGAACGGAGTCAAAAAATGGAAGAGGGTGGAAGTGAGGCTAGAAGACCACATCAAGTTCCCTTCTTTCCCCGCCGGAATGTCGCCAGAATTCTACGACAACTACCTCAATGACTACTTGTCAAAAATATCCTTGGATCGATTCCCACAAAACAAACCGTTATGGGAAGTTCACGTAATCAAATACCCTACTCGCAATGCAGCTGGAAACATAATTTTCAAGCTGCACCACTCCCTCGGCGATGGTTTCTCTCTCATGGGAGCCCTTCTTTCTTGCTTACAAAGAGCTGACAATCCTTCTATCCCCGTGACATTTCCTTCTCGTGAACCTAGCTCAAACAGGGATGGAAAACAAAATGGGATATTTCGGTGTGTGGGTCGGGTCTTCTCTGGGGTGGCGAATACTGTGTCGGATATTGGATCAGCCCTTGTTAAGAGTAGCTTTGTTACAGATGGGCAAACACCGATCCGGTCTGGTGAAGATGGGGTGGAGTTCCGGCCTTGCGCAATAACTACCTTAGCATTTTCTCTTGATCACATCAAACAAATCAAGGCCAAGCTTGGGGTTGTGAGTATCATTCTTCCTCACTCTCTAGCATGTAGAAATTTTATATCCATCTCAAAGTCATTTCCACAGCAACATTCACACATAACATGACATCTTCAATCAACATGCATGATACATACTCGATCACAATGTGGCATTCGAAGACGTACGGGCTGACAGCCTAGGACAGAAGCCCAATGGTTGTGTGTCATGCATGTATGTTGTTTGAAAATATATTAACACACCTTTTTCAACCATGGTGAAACGTTGTTAAATCTCTATTTACAGACGATAAATGATGTAGTCACGGGAATAATTTTCTTGGGAACTCGGCTATACATGCAAGCATCATCATCATCATCAAGCCATGATGATCTTCAGCAGCAACAGGGCAACGCAGATGCCACTGCACTGGTGGTGCTCAACACCAGAGCCATGGGTGGGTACAAGACGATTGGAGAGATGGTGAAACCGGATTCTAAGATGCCGTGGGGGAACCACTTCACCTTCTTGCATGTCTCTGTTCCTAAATTAAGTCGTAATAATGGTGCATCGTCTACTGATGAGTCTAATTCAAGCCCAATCAGTTTCGTAAAGAATGCACATACAATCATCAAGAGGAAAAGAAACTCTGCTGCGGTTTATCTCACTGGTAGGATGCTAGAGATTATGAGGAAATTTAGAGGCCATGAGGTATGGGTGTATTTTTTTCTTTCTTACAAGCAAAAATCATTTTGAAAACACACGTTACAAGATTATGTGGCAGTGGCATTTCTTAAACAAACGATACAACGGTGAAGAGAAGTACTTAGGATTTCGCTTCTCTCTCCAGTTGACTGCAGAGAAGAGTATATTGTACTCTAATCTGGACCGTTCACATTGACAATTAAGGCTCTGTTCCAGAAACAAAATAAGAACTTATTTTTTGTGTAATAAGAAAACTTGTTCCTGAAAAGATGGAACAATTACTTATTTTTTGAGAAGACAATTTCAAGCTCAAAAATCATGTGCTTACGCAAATAATTTTTTAATCAATATGGATCTTATTTAATAGATCTCATTGAGATCTTTAATACGGTGCAAAAAAAATTGAAAAATTATTTCTCCTTTTACGTTATTTTTGAGTTTGAAAATGTGAAATAAGCTGCTTATTTGGATTTTGTGGAACAAACCTTCTTATTTTTCTTTGAAAATTGGCAAAATAAATACTTATTTTTTAAGAAGGTTTCTGGAACGGAGCCTAATTGTTCAAATCTATTGAATCTTTTACCGATAATAATATATTTACCGGTAACAGATGCAAAACAAATTTGAACTATTAAAAATGCTAACCGACAGTTGCAATCATTTGGGCTGCAGCTCTGCAGTAGAGACAAGCCATAGCCTTTACAACTTTTCTTCTACATGTTTCGTGGAGGGGCTGATTAAAACGCATCGTAGTGAGGGAAGCGAATAGGAGTTGTCATAGCTCAAAGTCACTATCTTTCATTGTTCAATTAATCACCATTCAAATTTCAACGAAAATTTTGTTGAACATATTGTGCAATTTTTTGAAATTAAAAGAAAAAAAGAAAAAAAAAAAGACATGATGGTTTATGGAGATTGGATCCCCTGAAAATTGAAAAACATAAAGGGAAGCTCAATTCTCCTTCATAATCGAAGAATCATAAAGTGTAATGAAACTTATGTTACAGGCAGTAGCTCGGTACATTTACAATACATTGAAAAACTCAAGCATGGCAATGTCGAATTTGATTGGGCCAGTTGAGCAAATGGCTTTGGCTAATCACCCCATCAAGGGAATCTACTTTACAGTAATCGGCGGTCCAGAGGTACACCAACTAGTTTTGCTTATTTCTTCATAAATATATAAGTATACGTGTGTCTATATAAAGTATAGTTAATTTTTTTCTATTCGAACCTATTCTTACTTTATATGGATTTAGAAGTTAACTTAAACATGGTTCTTTTTGGCGATTAATTTGTTGCAGAGTCTTGGAATAACGATGATGAGCTATGCTGGCAAGCTGAGGGTTACCATCCGGATGGAGAAAGGCTTCATGGATTCACAGGCATTCAGTTCATGCATTGAAAATGCCTTCGACATGGTTTTCAAAGACGCGGTCCAGAATATCCCACCATCAAATTCATAAAAGTTGATGCAATAATAAAACTGTGGTTTCCAAAAGGCAAATGGATCGAGCTGGAGTAAAAATATATAGCGTTAAAGCTCATCATATTGTGTGAAAATTTACTCTTATAACTGTATTATATATGGTACTGCATGTGGTGTTTTTCTCTTTTTTGGGGATAAATAATTACCCTAACCCATGTATTAATACATGTTATTACATAAATAAGCTCGCTAAACAAATCACACGGATACCTCCACTGTTGAAGCAGAAAACCATTTCTTTGAGGGAAACTGATCATAACCATTTCTACAGTCCATATTTTCTCTTTCTCTGATTTTCTGTAGCTTTCGGCTAAATTTTATCTTTTTCGGTTTGGCTTGACGAGAAGTTAAACTTATAAAGACAGAAGAGAAGGAAGGTTGTAAATGAGATTCGCTTGGTCGTCAGGGTTCAGTACTGGCTGGTTCTCACTGCTCTGAGCTTTCTTGTGTACGTACTTTTTGGAGCTTCTTCACACCATTTTGTAGCAACTGTCCGTACTTGAGAATCAACTTGGGCACTGCGACTCCTCCTGCGCCTATTTCGTGTGCGTCTGTTCGACCGCTTTACTGATCCTTCTCCAGTACGCTAGCTATTCCCTATAATGCGCGTGCGTCTGTTCGGCTGCTTTACTCCTTCTCCAGTACTCTAGCTAGCTATTCCCTATAACGTCGGACCCGTGTTTGACTATAGGTGATCATTTCGGTCACAAACACCCCTCCAGACCTTGGGCCATCTGTAGGGGAGCGAAATATCCGAAGAATAGAATAATCGGAAATGATTAGCCGAGCTTCAGCTTTATCGCCGAGGGAAAACTTATGTCCTTCGGATGCTTCTTTGTTCGTTCGGCTGAAACGTCCTTTACCTAAGGACTGTCGTTTCTTCGGTGGAAATGTTCTTGCTCGGAGACCGTCTCTCCAGAACCCTCTGGAAGGTTCTGAAGAGACGTGAGAAGTCCTCTTTGGTAGGTGAGGTGGCATGACTGATTGATGTGACCCCGCCAACCCTCAGTTGGGGACAAGTTATTAATGATTCTGACATATGACGTCATCCGAGCTTACCCGATCACATGGGTGTCAGAGACAGCTGATACCACACTTACTCCTCTAATCCTTGCCTATAAATAGAGGAGGACATCATCCAAGAAAGGGGTTCAGACTCTCAAACTCTCAATCTTCCTTCCCCACAAGCATATTTCTCCCTAAACTTCTTCTCGATTTCCATTTCTGATTAGATCGTCGGAGCTTCTTCCCGGAGGAACATCCCCCTCCGGCTTTGTAGGTACACGAAGATCAACGCCATCATCTGAGTCAACGGTCAACGGAGAAATCAGCCCCCCACATTTGGCGACTCTGCTGGGGATGATTTATTTTCTTACCTAGCATCGTGGGCCTGATCGTTTTCTCCACCGTGACTCTTCGCGTTCAAACCTCATTCGTTTCCTATGGCTCAACGTCTGCCTCCTCCAGGCCCAGAGAACTTCACCCTCGGATTATCTGGGTATGGCTCTCTTAACCCAGATCCCAAACAGACACTAAACCACGCTCCATCGGTGGCGAGACAACTCTCACTTCCACGGACGGAGTTGGATGTAGCCTTGGCGGAGCAGAAGCGTCAGGCGGCTGTTATAGCCATGCTCCAGCGGAGGTTGGAAGAGCGAGATGGAGGCGTGTTGGCAACTCCTGCCCGAGACAATACAGCCGGCCCAAGCCGACCGAAGCACGCTCGCAAGCGAAGTACGAAGATACTTCCTGCGCATACCACCGAGCTAGCCGTATCCGAGCGACGAACGGTGTTCGAACGCTTGGAAGAGGGGCCTCAGCGGCAAGTAACCCCGCGCCCTCGCTTGTCAAGTCAGATCCGAGCAGAGAGCTCAAGATCCTCGGCCACGAGCTCAACGGCAGGCACTAATGGGGGAAGGGCCTTGGCCACGTTACATTCGTCTATGCTACGACGCTCCGGAGGACGAGATGGGGAGCAGCCCGTGGATCTGAATGATCCACCTCGGCGAAGTTACGCAGACGAGTACCCTGAACGATCAGCGCCATCGAGACAGGGCTCCGAGCGTCATCGTCATGACCGACGTTCGGAAGGATCTCGGGGACACCGTCAAAGGGAAAGCCCAGAAAGGCGTTCCGAGCGAGATAACACTATTACGTTATACGACCAATTCACAGGCCTACCGACCTTGTATCAGCCTGTTGTTGGAGCAGCAGTTCAGCAACCTCGGCCAGAAGGTTCGAGAGGGGCTCGAGAGCAGGCGCGAGAAGACAGGGAGCGCCAGGGGTACCAAACTGAGCATCGACGACGTCACGCCGAGCGTTGGAACAACCCTGAGCCACGATTAGTTACAATCCCTCCTGCCGCTCATCTCGCCGTCGTTCCGGAGGATACAACGAAGCTCGGGAAAGCGAAAGCTTCCCCCTTTGTGGACGCCATTCAACAAGAGCGCCCACCGGAGCGTTTCGTTATGCCGAAGCTCAAGCACTATGAGGCCAAGGAGGACGCAGTCGCGTTCGTCTGTCGCTTCCGGCAAATGATGAGCCTTCACAATTTCTCCGATGCACTCATGTGTAAGATCTTTCCTCTTGCCATGAGCGAACCAATCATGCTTTGGTATAATCAACTGAAGCCGAAGTCCATCACCTGTTTTAACGAACTAGAGCTGGAGTTCACCAAGCGGTTCGTAACCAGCAACATCCAGCCTAAAACGCTTTCAATGCTGGTTAACATGAGAAGAGTCTCGGGGGAGACTCTTCGGCTTTACACAGAACGATATTGGGAGGTGTACAATTTGATCCCAGATTGTGATCAAGGGGTCGCTGCCGAGTCGTTCATGAACGGTTTGGATCCTACTTCGGCGATGTTTCGTGATTTATCGAGGAACCCACCGAAGAGCATGGGAGAATTGATGACGATCATTGAGAAGGATTGCGTTCACGAGGAAGCGATGGCCGAGCGAAATGGCCCGAAGGTCATCGAAACAGTTAAACCAAGTGCCGCCGGGAAAAAGCAAGTGGGTAATGTTGGACAGGCAGCTGGGGGTAGTAAGCCGAACAATGGAAGTCGGCCGCCACAACACCAAGTAGGGCAGCCACCGAGGCGAGATCCGAGACCTGATGAATTCGTTGCCGAACAGACAATATTTACGGAGCCAATTTACAAACTCCTCTCGATCATAGGGAAGCTCCCATTCTTCTCTTGGCCAACGGGTTTCCTCGGAACGGCTGGTCACGGACCGGGAATGTGTTCGTTCCACAAGGAGCGGGGGCACTACACGACTAAGTGCTCATCATTCAAGAGATACTTGGAAGAGCTGGCGGCGGCAGGGCACCTAAACCAATGGATTGATACTCGGAAAAGCTCTCTCCCGCCTCCTCCACCATTGCTCGGCGGAAACGTCAGTGTCATTCAAGGAATCGCGTTCGAGGGGCGTATTACCGAACTTCGAGCGGAAATTAGTAAGGCCGTTGCGACTCTTTCGGTATGCAATGTAGCAACCTCGGGGAAGAGGAAATTTGAGGATCCAAGCAGTGATGGTCCCATTGCTTTCACGTCCCAAGATTTGGAAGGAGTTCAAACGCCTCACACCGATGCGCTTGTCGTAACAGTAATAATCGATAAATCCACGGTCCAGAGGGTATTAATCGACCAAGGAAGCTCGGCCGACGTAATGTTTTACTCGACTTTCAAAAGCCTTGGCCTTTCACCCAGTCAGCTTCGGCCAGCTTCAACACCACTCGTCAGCTTCACGGGAGCCCCTGTTTGGCCGCTCGGAATGATCAATCTCCTCGTGCGAACGGGTTCCCGAGTGGTAGACGTTGAATTCGTAGTGGTTAGCTCTCCTAGCCCATATAACGTAATCCTCGGCCGGGCCTGGCTACACGAGATGCAGGCGGTGGCTTCGACGTATCATCAAGTTGTTAAGTTCATCGGATGGAATGGCCGACAGGAGAGCCTTCGAGGGGATCAAGTTCAATCCAAGAAGTGTTATATCAGCACCGTGACGACCAACCAGAGTTGCCTCGAGGTTCAGTGTGTGGAGGTGGCTGATCCAATCATACTGGAAGAAGTGGGGCTTCCAGCCGAACAAAGATCAACCGAGGAATTGATATGCATGCCGATCAACGAAGAGGGAACACGGTATTTTCTCGTTGGGAGCTCCCTGACCGAGGAAGAGCGCTGGGAGATGTATGATTTCCTCATGCGGCACATCGAGGTATTCGCCTGGGATCCGAAGGAAATGCCAGGTATCGAACCTTCATTCGCTACTCATGCACTAAATGTGGATCCGAACAGAAAACCAGTTGTACAAAGGCTCCGACGTTCTTCGGTAGCTCACGTTGAAGCAGTGGTTGCGGAAGTCGATCGACTCTTGGAAGC
This sequence comes from Rhododendron kiyosumense, assembly GCA_019656275.1. Classification (NCBI taxonomy): domain Eukaryota; kingdom Viridiplantae; phylum Streptophyta; class Magnoliopsida; order Ericales; family Ericaceae; genus Rhododendron; species Rhododendron kiyosumense. The sequence continues at coordinate 11,761 of BPLS01019735.1, forward strand.
CGGAGCTATAAGAGAGATCCTATATCCGACTTGGCTGGCAAACCCTGTTGTTGTACCGAAGAAGAACGGCAAGTTGAGGGTTTGTGTTGACTATACCAATCTCAACGACGCTTGTCCAATGGATCGATTCCCTCTTCCTCGGATCGAACAGATGGTGGATGCGACGGTGGGATACGAACGACTGAGTTTCATGGACGCTTATCGCGGATACCACCAAATACCTTTGGCCAAAGAGGATCAAGAGAAAACGGCCTTCATTTCTCCTCGTGGCGTTTATTGTTACAACGTCGTTCCGTTCGGATTGAAGAATGCAGGAGCTACGTTTCAGCGAACGATAACATCAATGTTCCCTGGGATGCTTGGTCGGATTCTGGAAGCCTACATCGACGATCTGGTATGTAAGAGCAGATTTGCTCGGGATCATCTTCGGGATTTGGAGGAAGTCTTCACTGTCCTTAAAATACGCAAGCTACGACTTAACGCCGAGAAGTGTGCGTTCGGTGTCAGCTCTGGGAAATTCCTTGGTTACATGGTCAGTCGCCGAGGAATAGAAGCAGATCCGACACAGCTAACTGCCGTGCAAAATCTACGGGCTCCCACGACGATCAAGGAAGTGCAACGCCTCACGGGGATGGTGGCAGCGTTGAGTCGATTTATACGACGTTCGGCGGATCTCTGTCGACCCTTCTTTCAGGCAATCAAGACTAGCCGCCGAAGATTCATTTGGAACGAGGAATGTGAACAAGCTCTGCAGTCACTGAAGATCTACCTATCTCATGCTCCTCTGCTTGTCAAGCCCTTACCCGACGAAGACCTGTATCTGTACTTGTCCGTCTCGGATCATGCCACAAGTTCGGTGCTTGTTCGGAAGGAAGGGCCGGAGCATCAGCCGATCTTCTATTCAAGCAAGACGATGACGGAATCTCAGACAAGGTATCTGCCTATGGAAAAGTTAGCCTTGGCCCTCGTTTCTGCCAAAACGAGCCTTCTGCCTTACTTCCAATGCCATAGGATTGTGGTCCTTACTGAGTTTCCTCTCAAAGCCGTGCTTCGGAAGACTGACTCATCCAGCCGGATTCTCAGATTTTCCCAGGACTTGGCTAATTATGACATTCAATTTGAACCTCGGACGGCTATCAAAGGCCAGGTTTTGGCGGACTTCTTTGCCGAGCTTACCCCTGGGTTGAAAGAGGAGGCAAATACCATTGTTGTAGCCGAAGAAATGGTACAAAGGGAGCAAGCAGACGCTACAGAGGAATGGGTTGCGACGCCCGAGCTATATCGTTCTCGATGTGCGTTCGGTAGGAGGAAGCCTATGAAGGAGTGGGAGTTGTTCTCAGGGGAGGCATGGCGTATGACTGTGGATGGAGCCTCGAATGTTAATGGGGCTGGGGCTGGCGTGGTCCTCGTTTCGCCCGAGGGAACTGTACATGAAAACGTTGTTTCTATCGGATACCGCGCAACTAACAATGAGGCTGAATATGAGGCCTTAATTGCAGGATTACAGCTCGCTCTTCGGCTTGGCGCAGACTCAGTACATGTGTTCTGTGACTCAAGGTTGATCGTGGGACATCTGAATGACGATTACCAAGCCAGAGACGAGCGTATGAATGCCTATGTCAGTCACGTCCTCGCTCTTTTCAAGAAATTTGGATGCGTAAAGATTGAGTGGATTGCTCGGGAACATAACGCGCATGCAGATGCACTGGCAGGTCTTGCCTCAGTCTACCGAGCTGCAGGCACTCGCACCATCAGCTTCGAAGAAGTCGACGTTCCGAGCTTTGAACCTTCCGATCCTACTGTGGCAGCCATTTCGTTCGGTTCAAGCCAGTTGGATACCATCGTTTTGTATTTGCAAAACCAAATGTTGCCGACGGATAAGAAGGAAGCTCATCAAATACGGTGCCGCGCAGCCAACTACTTTTTGGACCCTAATGGACAACTCTATCGGCGCACCTTCACTGGTCCCGATTTGAAGGTGGTTTTTGAATCTCAAGTGGAAGGGGTCTTGGATGAGCTACACTCGGGTAGTTGTGGGGCTCATTCGGGTGGCCAAAGCATGGCGCACCGTGCCTTGACTCAGGGCTACTGGTGGCCAAAGATGGTAAAGCAGTCCGAGGAATATGTGAAGCGTTGCGTTCGGTGCCAGAAGCAGGCCTCGCTTATCCATCAGCTTGCCTTCCCCCTCAAGATGATTTCCAGTCCTTGGCCATTCGCAGTGTGGGCTTTCGATATTGTGGGAAAGCTACCAAAGGCCCCAGGAGGATTCGAGTATCTACTCACCGCTACGGACTTGTTCACTAAGTGGGTCGAGGCGAAGCCCATGATCAAGACGACTGCTGGAGATGTGGAACGTTTCATTTGGAAGCACATCATCTCGAGGTTCGGCGTGCCTTACGCCATTCTCTCAGATAATGGCTCCCAGTTCGTGGCTTCCGCCCTCAAAGCTTTTTATAAAAAGCGCAAGATTACTATCCAGAATTCTTCGGTGGCCTACCCTCAGGGCAATGGCCAGGCCGAGGCTTCGAACAAAACGATCACTCGGGGGCTCAAACGCCGTTTGGATCGGAAGCTCGGGCTCTGGGTTGAAGAGCTTCCTCATGTATTGTGGGCCTATCGCACCACGCCTCGGCGATCCACAGGCCGAACTCCGTTTTCAATGGCCTATGGCATGGAAGCTGTCCTACCCCTCGCTACACAAATCCCAACGGCTCGCACTGAAGATTTTCGTCCTCTGGACAACCAAGCGCTCGTGGGTTCCGAGCTCGATTTTGCCGAGGAACTTCGTGACAACGCCAACCTTCGGCATGCTGCCTATCAACAGGAGGTTGCTCGGGGCTATAATAAGAATGTTCGTGCTCGGCCTTTTCAAGTTGGCGATCTCGTTCTTTGGATGGTAGTTGAGTCCAGCAAGTTGACCAAGCTCAAAGATCCGTACGAAGGACCCTATCGAGTAACCGCTAAAATCGGCCATGGCGTGTACAAGCTTGCTGAAATGGACGGAACGCCGGTGCCTAACCCTTGGAACGCACAAAAGCTTCGGAAGTTTCACGGCTAGAGTCATTTTTGTTTCTTTCGTTTGTAGCTCACTTGTAAAGTTTATGATTTTCGCTTCTTGTAAGCCTTTGTGGCCTTTTAATCAATTTCCGTTTTCATTTAAATCCTTTGTTCGTTTGTCTGCTTGTTCTGGGTATTTCACCTAACCCACGTTAAGCCGTTGGGCTCGGTATTTCACTCGTTTGGGCGTAACTCTCGTAGCCCTCGGTATTTCACTCGTTTGGGCGTAACTCTCGTAGCCCTTGGCATTTCACTCGCTCGGGCGTAATTCTCTAAGCCTGTGGTATCTTGTTTCCAACTTTGTTCCCTCCATTGCCTCGTTGGGTACTCATTCTTCGGTACACCACCGAGCCAGGGGGCTATTGGGAACAGGGAGTGTAGGTTAACCACTCGAGATCTTCTATCATACGAGTAAAACTATCCGAGTGAAGATACTTGGTAAAATTTCAAACCATTTCCTGAACATAACAACAGTTCAAAGCCTCGAAATCAAAACATCACATTTCCTACATTTTATAGCATCCGTGACAATTGTTCCAAACAAAAACACAAAAAAAAAAAAAAAAAAAAAACATACAAAACAAAAGGGGCAAAACAACAAACAAGGGCTTCCTAAGGGACAGGGAAGAGTGATAGAGTTGGTTCTTCTGGAGTTTGAACCGAGGGTATCTCAGCCTCGCTAGGTTGCTTCGCAGGCTGAGTGACGGGGGCTGGATGCTCGGCGACTTGTTGCCGCGTCTCGGTGGATTCTCGGGATGGAACCTCAACGAGTAGCCGCCTCTCGTCGTCGGATTCCACTCCGGCGTCATCGAGGCCCCTGTTGTAGCCCAGCATAAAGCTGACTTTATGCTGTTCTTCCATCATCTCAGCCTGGGCCTCGGCAAGCTCTTCTGCAGCCGCCTCTTCGGCCTCGAAATACCCTCGGTTGTATCCATTTTGCAGCTCTTTCTCCATCTCTATCTTCATCTCCTCCCTGCCCAGAGCTCTCACTTCGGCCAGGCCCTCATCCTTCCCTTCCGACCTAGTTTTCTAGGCAGAGTCTTGCATGCCTTTAACTAGGTCGTTGAGATTGGCCACCTGCGTCTCCAGGGCCTGACGAGCCGCCTCGGATTCCTCCCAGCTTCTTTTATATTCATCAGCCGCGTCCTTATTAAATTGAAGAGACTGCAGTATCTGCTTCCTCTTCTTCTCATGCTCGGTGAGATGCAGGTTCACGCTCATGATAGACTGGGAGGCCTGAAACATAACAAACAAGAAAAATTCAATATTTAGTTAAGCAAAGAAATGACCGAGAAAGCCGAAGAAACTTACCCTGGCGGCATGGTAATAGTATTCGGTGAGGGCAGCCTTGAGTGAAGGGGGGGATTGGATGTCCTTCGGCATACCCACCCCAGATAGGAGGGTCAGGGCGAGGGAGGGATCCTCCCTCAGGTTGTCGGACTTCAGCACCTGTTTTTTGTCCGGTGTGATGAAGTTCGGAAGCCAGGGGGAATTATCCTCCGTTTCCTTTCCCTTCTCCTTCTCCGTTGGCTGTGGGATTGCGCCCCCAGTCTAGGAAGAAGCAACCGGTTTTTGCTTCTTCGTTGCAGGCGCATCCTTCGGAGATGAGGGAGCTGGCGGGGGACGTTTGGAGACAGGTTTGGGTGGGACGGTCTTGCTCGGTGCTGAACCCGAAGCCCCTGCAGTCCCGGCCTTCTGTAAAGCCCTCTCTTTTTCTTTCGCCTCCAGCTTCTTCTGAAGCACGTCCTTCATACTCCGAGGAGGCATTTCTTCTTCTTCTTCGGGAGACGCGCCTTCGGAAGTCTCGCGGATAAGGCCTCGGAGCGGCTTGTCGAAACTCGGAAGAAGCTCGGCAGGAAGTCCTACGGAAGGTCCTTCCTCCTTGTCAGCTTCCTTCTTTCTGATCCTCCCACCGTACGATGCCTCGTATTGGAGGATCGTTGGGGCGTCCCTTTCCTCCCAAGGGATTGTGAGGAGAGTAGCGGCAAGCTTGCTCCCCCTCGCCGCTCTCGACAGAAGCCTGTTGATCTTTGTAGTGGCTGTCAAGGAAACAGAAACGTTAGAAAAACGAGCAATAAATAGCAAGCAATGAAACGAGCGATGTAAGTAAAAAGCGAGGGAAGGGTTCAGTTTTCATACAAGGATCACCCCTGCGTTTGGCAATCTCGAAGTGGCCATACTCGTCTGGGGGATATTGAAAGTTACCCCTGACTTCGACGTAGTCCGAGGCCCATTTCTCGGAGTCATACATTCCCTCGGGGATAATCTTCGCCATACCCCTTCGGGAACATAGATAGAACCGCGAGTATCTCACATTCCGAGACATGGTGTAGCTCTCGAAGATGTGTTGAGCCTCAAGCGGGAACATCTTAAGCTCGGCGAGCTTGATGATGGAGTGGATGATTCGGTAGGAGTTGACGCTCAGCTGGCACGGAGTGAGCGAGAAGTGATATAGGATCTCTCTTAGGATCCTATGCATGGGGAACCGGAGCCCACCTTCGGTTATGGCCATGAGGGGGACGGTGATATGTTCATCACTGAATCTGATCCGAGGGCCAGGAACCGGAGTTATGACGACATCATCTGGAACTCCGTAGACCCGTCGGAACGTCGCCATACCCTCTTCGTTTTCAAAGGAACGCCAGTAGGGGCATGGTTCTTTTCCCGTTCGGTCAGGAATGACGTCAGGGTCGAGGGGGACTATCTTCCTCTTCTTCCTCGGGGGGTTGGAGGGTCCAGCAGCTCCCTCTCCTCCCTCGGCCTGGCTCGACGAAGCAGTGGGGACGTCCTTTTCATGAGTGTCCCTCTCTCTTTCAGATACCGTTTCTTCGGTATCTTCGACTCCCTCTGTGGGATTACCCTGCTCTTTGTCCGACCGGCCTTCCAGGTCTATGATATCGCTGTCCGGCGCCATCGTTCGGAGAGGGGTTACTCGAGCGGGGATATCTGCATCCTCGGAGTCTTCGAACCCCACGTCTCCCCGAACACGGTAGTTCCGAGCAAGGTTGGAAATGGCGTCGGCTATCGCCAGGTTGGCACCACCGGCACCGAGCGACGCGCTGTCTACCAAGCGATAGGACTCTCCGGAGGAAACCGAAGGAGAATTCTCCATACCTAAAACAAGAGTGCAAGGGATTAGACCAACAGCGAGTTGCAAGGTCGAGTCCTAGTGTGTCTATGTTCGGTGAAAAGATAAATACCGAGCGTATCGGTTCTTCCGAGAGACTACTTGTCAAAAAGGAAGTACGAAGGGAAAATCTAAGCGGATAACCCTATGCGTGTTCGGAAGAACACAGGTTGAAGACGCATGTGCGTTCGGAAGAACACAGGCACGTCTTCAACCTCATCTACAGTACAGGAGCGATGAAACTGGCCCAAAACGAAAAATAAGGACTGAAAATAAGTGAAAAACGATAAGAAACTGGAGAAAACGTAGAAAATGAGTACAATACCTTTGGATTTGTGTGAAAATACAAGAAATCTTCTTTCAATCTTCAGAAAATGGCAGGAGTTCTTGATGAAGAAGACAACGGCGTCGACTGGAGAATCGTCTGGAGATGAGGGAGAGGGCAAAAAGTGATTTTCTCTCTCTCCCTTCACTTTTATACACCTAGGGCGGAATTCGAAGCGGTGCCGAGCCCCAGCCGTCAGATTTGGGCGGGAGATTGATGTGGCCGTCGATCTTTGACGCGTGGGGATTGATGGGATGCGCCGTATCGACGTCCAATGAGAAAGCGCCACGTGGCGTCCTTCACCTCTGGCAGTTGAAGAAGCATTAAATGCAAGTCGCAGCTTTGCAGCTTTGACGGTTCGAAATCCTCCTGACGTTTGGCTTGCATTGGACGATTGGATGACTTGCTGGTTACTCTCCTTCGGCTGTATTCCTTCGGACGAAGCGCCTTGGCAGATTTCCTTCGGATGTTCTATCAACTCCTCTTCCCCCATTGAGATTGGGACAAAAGGAGTTGAGGGGCTATTGTAGGGGAGCGAAATATCCGAAGAATAGAATAATCGGAAATGATTAGCCGAGCTTCAGCTTTATCGCCGAGGGAAAACTTATGTCCTTCGGATGCTTCTTTGTTCGTTCGGCTGAAACGTCCTTTACCTAAGGACTGTCGTTTCTTCGGTGGAAATGTTCTTGCTCGGAGACCGTCTCTCCAGAACCCTCTGGAAGGTTCTGAAGAGACGTGAGAAGTCCTCTTTGGTAGGTGAGATGGCATGACTGATTGATGTGACCCCGCCAACCCTCAGTTGGGGACAAGTTATTAATGATTCTGACATATGACGTCATCCGAGCTTACCCGATCACATGGGTGTCAGAGACAGCTGATACCACACTTACTCCTCTAATCCTTGCCTATAAATAGAGGAGGACATCATCCAAGAAAGGGGTTCAGACTCTCAAACTCTCAATCTTCCTTCCCCACAAGCATATTTCTCCCTAAACTTCTTCTCGATTTCCATTTCTGATTAGATCGTCGGAGCTTCTTCCCGGAGGAACATCCCCCTCCGGCTTTGTAGGTACACGAAGATCAACGCCATCATCTGAGTCAACGGTCAACGGAGAAATCAGCCCCC
>BPLS01019738.1:0-15061 GCA_019656275.1 Rhododendron kiyosumense
ATTGGAAGCAAGATTTTGTATATGAGCTAATAAGCACTGGGATTTTCGATCTTTTAAACAGATACTTAAAACACTAGTTGGAAGCCAATAAATTTGTAGAGTCTACTGAAGTGCACTCTACTAACTCACCCTTCAAAGTAGAAAGGTAGCAAAATATAGTTTCGAAGCTAACTTTTGTAAATTCTACTAGAGATGCTCTAAACCTCTTATTGGGCTTAATATGTAAGTATTTTAAAGAGTGAGTTCAATTTGTTCATACTTCTTTATCCGGCATCGTTGTGTTGTAACATATACTTCAGTCTCTAAATAGCTTGCCTTTGTAGTTTGACTCAATTTGATCACTCTTGACTAATCGGGACAAAAGCTATCACTCAATTCATGAACACCTTGAGGAATAGGATTCTAGACAGTCAGTCTATCAAGCTCAGCAAACAACAGCAGTGATATTTCGCCCTTTTCTTTGTGTCATATTTGTTTGACAACTGATGTGCTTTTGCACAATAATTGATACATTATAGAAGAAGGATATCATAATAACTAGATGTCAATGATTCGCAGGGTAAGGAGACTTCTTTTGAAGTTATTATGCCAACTTCATCTCTTAAATTCTCTATTGTAATTTTGTAGGACCCGAAAGGGAGTTACTAGCGGATGCAATTTGGGACTTTACTAGTTAAAACACTGCCGCCCTGATACATTTGTAGTAAAAATGAGGTGGTTGCAAGGAAGTATGACGAAGATGTATCATGAAGTATGAGGTGGCTGAAAAAGTCCTTGAAAAAATTGGGTAGTAAGGTGTGAAAAGTGGCCAATGACTCCCCCTATTTAATTAATAACAGCTCAGCTGGCTGTCATTAGCATGACCTACAAAACACCAGCAATGGATGAATAATGCATTGTTACCTCTTTGCGCCTGGGAATCCAACTACTTGCACGGAGATCAATAACATCATGAACCATGGACCTTACTTGTGGAGCCAGCTGGGGATTTGTTGACAGTTCTTTCAATCGGCTAAAGTAGATGTCATTGGTATGCCGCGACGTAGGGGTCTCATCAAGTTTTTTACCGATAGTGTTGAAGAATTCACATATGGCCTCTACATTTTCCTCCTCAGGACAGGTATTAGTATCATGCCCCAAAAGCTTCTGTATCACATGACAAATAAGGATAAGACAATTTTTCTATTAGGGGGAAAAGCACATCTGAAGCGAATTCCAACAGGGCAAGCTAAAAACACAAAAGGACTAAAGAGGGAGCTCAAGACAGAACCTGAACTATTTTATGAACAATACTTTCTGTCAACATCTTTTGCTTCCAAAGCTCCCCAATTAGACGGATATTTCCAAGAGTGCGAATCTTATTCATTCTATCATTATCTCTATGTTCCAACTCTTGCTCAGAAGCAGTCAACTGTGTTAATTCTTCCCTAATTCTATCAGTGACTTCAAATGCCTTTTGGCAATTATTCAAAAGGACTCGCTTAAACGTGATCATTTTCCCCCCAGGTTCATCAGATGGGAAAGGTGGGAGCTTTTCATGAAGATGCAAACACAGCTGGGCATACAAGGGACAAACCGTTGGATCCAGTACGGCCTTATCATAAATCAAGGAGGTAACCTCCTGCATTGCATTGAGAATACTCAGTAGACTTTACAATTACACCAAAAACAAAACTACAAGAGGAAAAAAGAGGAACCTTCAGAATATCAGCAGTTGTGATCCCAGAATGAATTAGCTGATCCTTGAGAAGATCAAATTTCTCTGGGGTCAGCTCATTGAGTATCCTACATAGCAAAACAAAAGACTACATTCAGGAATCAGCATGCATCATAGTATGAACCGGATTTCCTTCTCGTTGACATGATAATATTATTTAAAGTGCCAAATTTAGAAAAATCAGATATTAATCTACCCTCCAGCTGCAAGCTCCGGTCAACTTAAATTATTTTATATGTAGCTTTCCAAGGTCGGTAAACTTCATCAGTCGGTTACTGGATCATAATGGTGCAGAAGAACACACGAATATGCATGAGTAACCAAGTTAAATATTTGTAATTGAGCTGAAACCCCTACTTGCTTCCAAACACTCCCAAGAATGGTTGATGAGCATAACCTATACTAATTGCAGCATTGCACCAGTATTTACTAAGGTCTCAAAACAGACACTCCACCCCTCATCTTGAGGCGACCATGATATCGAGCAATCACATAATGGGATTCACCTAATTCGAGGGGGGAAAACTTAGAACTTCATGATCCGTCATAATTTCTTGAAGTTTTTAGACAGCAAGTTGCCAAAAGTTTTATGGAACAATTTTCTGGCAATCAAACAGTTAAATCTGCAGAATAAGTACCCTTTCACTGTCTTCAAGGCATGCTCCTTCTCAGACAGAGTCCCCTCTCGAGTTGACCATGGCACCTCAGCCTTGATTAGAGCAGCAGCAGCTCTGACCTGTTTCATTCAAAGGACATCTCTTATACTTATACCAAACGAGTATTTATCAACAGAAAAAAATTCATATCACGAACATCAAAAGCCAAGGTTAATTAGATGCAGATGTGAATGCAGCACATAGTTTGCATCTACAACTCCACATATGCTGGATAAATATTAATCTTTAAGAAACTGGGCAGCAAAAGGTTAATCTCATCTCCATGTCATTTTTCAAGTCATTACATTTTCAAACCACATCCCAGAGAAGCCATTTACAATAAGGTTCATTTTCTTCCAAGAGAGCAGGATACTAGTATTCATACTAAAACCTGTAAGAACACAATACAAAGTACAGGAACGACCGAACAACAAGAGACTAAATAAGAGTTGCTCTTAACATATGCATGGGGTGTAGAAATCAATTAAATTATCCCAACAAAGATTAATTACCCCTTGGTTAGAAGATATTTGTACCCTTGCAAACTGTGAGTTGAGTTGGTCTTGGTGATTAAACAGGCCACCAAACTGTCCAGACGTAGGAAATGGAGCAGACCGACCACGCCAATCACGGCCGCCTGGCTCAGAATAACGAATCTGGAATTGATTTTGTGGCTGCAGGAATGAAAATTATGTCACAGAAAGTGAGCTCGCAAAATCAAAATGATTGAAACAAATAATCTTGTGCAAATTACACGGCAGGACTCAACATATAATGGCAATAAAACTTTCACCGCATCAAATTAATAACTGAGGAACTCTTGATGCAAGAAAAGAGTAGGGCATTACATGAAAAAAAAAAAAGAAAAGAAAAGAGTGATATGATACGGGGAATAAATGCCAATAATGAAATTTTATTTAACTTATTTTTATTTTTATTGCCATACTCTATATGGCATGCATTTTTTTGGGTTACATGGTTCTCAACTTCTCGAAATGATGTCAATGAACTAGAAAGGTTTCTGCATTTAGTGAGCTTGCTCCAAGGTGTGCTCCTTCGGTTGATTATGTGTAACATCCCGTATTTTTCTTAAATGGTAATTTTACTTGAGTAGAATATTTAGACAATATAGGAAAAAAAAATGAAAGAGGCAGTCGGTGGTGTACTTATCTCACCAATTTGGGTTTTGTTTTCTTCTATTTTCTAGAGCTTGTATTAGTATTGCGTGGGTCCATGAGAGGAGCCTTACTGCCAAGTGGAATTTACCTTCGAAAGAGTGAACCGAGAGTTGTGAGATATCATGAGATACAAGCCTCTTTGTAGTATAAATGGGTGTAAATGGGTGCCCTCCCATTTCATGGGAGGATGCTTGAAGAAACCAAAAACACTTAAAAAGGAAATATGAGCTGGAGTTCTTAGACCAAAGGTGATTTGAAGTCTGATTAGCATAATCTTTGCGAGGTTATTAAAGGTAGGTTCCAAATATCCCACGGGCTACGACAACGATCGTAATTTGAGGTACCGGGTAGTGTGCAATACATTTCTAGCTAAATCTCTTTGCAAAGAGTGTTATTTGATTCTCTCATATTTGTACTCATTTGATATCTATGCTTATTGACTCGATTATTGTCACTTCTTGAATCGTGACATAGAAAGTATTTGGCTGAAAACCATGGAACAGATTGGTACATGTTTAAGCCCACCGGATCATAGAATTATGAAAGATGTATGGTGGACTGCCGCACGGGGCGTCCAGTACGTTTGTGGGGCCCATGTGCCCAATACAGAGTTTTGACCTGGGTGGTGCTTGGCATGTTATCGAAATGAGCCGGGTACGAGGCTATAAATGAAAAGCGTTCAAAATGATCCTACTTGATTTGGTATCCTCGTTTATTGAGCATATTCTTATTGCTAGCCATGTTATTGTCCTCGTATTGCATATACTACCCGGGCGTTTTATATTTTTCAGGTGCAGAGAAAGTTAGTGGGGACCCAAGTTTAAGTATTTGAAGGTTTAAGTTTTATAGAGATTGTTTAGAAAATCTGTATTATTTTGGAGGTTTATAGGCCCACCATGTATATTTATCTTGAGGACTTGTAATTATTGGAGATGTATTAATTTTGAGGCAATGTAAAAATTCGGGTCGTCACATTATGCCGGTAACGGCAATTATTACCTATTACCTCGCTGATGGTATATATCCACAGTGAAGCATTCTCTTAAACTGCAGTAGCCTTGGGCAAAACTATACAACTCAAATTCAGTCACAATGATCCTAGTAGAGAATGATAGCAATTCCAATCAACACTATCATTGCTGTACGATCTGTAAGGACTGCAATTTTCGCACGCATGATTTTGTGTATTTCGATTTCAGAGAGATTTAAAATAGTAAATCATATTTCAAATCTTGTCAATTGCCACTTATAACCCCAGAGAGAATCAAATCACTTGTCAGTTGTCTCATGGAAAGTGGAAACATGTAGTTGGGGAACAACGTAATAGCTTAGACTTGCGAAACAAATTGCGTAATGCGGAGTTCATAGCCTGCAAAGATAGTAATACTTAATGTTTCTTTTAACAATGACTAAGGCAATTCTCGTGGAAAATATTTACACAGAATTCTAAATAAAAATACCAAGATTTACGTAAACATGGAAACCATTGACAAGAAATGCCAAAATGGGAAATTAAGGGAAGCATACCTTCCATCTAGTATTATGAAACCGCGGTGAATCAGTTATGGATAATGCACCAAGTTGGTTAGGCTTAACTAAGGCACCTGTAACAGCTTGAGCCAAGTTCTTGTCATCATTAGCATCATAAAAGCAACTCCGGGCCTTGGCATCAATGACAAGTTCCCTCCAAACAGAGCCGCTGTTAATCAAAGTAGCACAATTGCCCAGTATCCAGAGGCAATGCCTATACCATGAAAGCAGAAATGCAAATTACAACACACGATTCGACCAACTTTTGGATAACAAGAAGGCGAACTGATCTACTCTGCTCAAGGAAACAACCCTTGGGGTGTAGCCAAGATTTCTAGACCGTGCGGTCAAATACCTAGAGTCACTTTTGGCAATAGTAAAAGAGGAAGTTTCATTATTTCATTATTTTAGATGGTCTTTGGGACAATTTTTTCCATATCTGTGGGGGCAAATGTGGGTTGATAAATTAGATAATCAATCAAGTTTGACCTATTATAGGTTTTTTTCCTGCTTAGTAGGGTCGCTTGACTCCACATTGCCATTGCAAAACACGGTAAAGCTAGTTATCACATGCTCATTTATGCAAGGACAATAACATATGTTCGGCTATACAGAACATGCAGTACCTTGCTCGAGTGAGAGCCACATTTGTTCTTTGACGATTGGAAAGAAAACCAACCTCTCCTTCTGCATTACATCGCACGGTGGAGATAATTATGAGATCCTCCTCACCACCTTGAAACCCATCAACAGATCGGACGTCTATCGAGAAGTCAGGGTATGAATCTGTATTGTATGTTTTCCCAAGTTTTTCTTGGAGTGCAAATACTTGAGCTTTATAAGGCGATATGCAACCAACCCTGAGCTTCTGTTTTGATGCCACAGATTCTGTAGCAAGGTAAATGCATTCTTATTTACCACAATTTAGGCATTAACAAACACTAGCAATTTAGAATACTAGTAAATCTTACCACATTCATCATTGAAAAGAGAAAAGTACCTTTAAAGAGGCTTGCGACAATCTCGGAAACCACCTCCACCTCCACCATGTTTTTCGTGCTATGCCTATCAAACTCCTCCTTTCCCTGGCTTACGTTAATGAAAGAATAGGATCCATACATACTTCCTCGAAGAAGATGCCTCTCGTAGGCTTGTTCTTTGACATTCGGACCATCCAAAATCCTTCTTTCATAGAACTCCCTATTTGGAAACAAGCTTATTGATGGATGCATTCTGTACTGGACGTTAAGAAGATGCTTCTTGTGTCCTAATGTCACCAGCCTCTCAAATAAGCTTCTTCCAAATTCAGCCGGCTGGCATATCTGTTAGTAACAGATTTTCACAGTCAACAAGAAATGTGTTTTACTTCAAATAAAAAAACTAGGCTCCATTTACATAGACGTGGATTTCGAACAATAGGGTTTGGCTTAGGTTCAGTTTCAATGAATAATAAGAGGTGTAGCCCTAACTGACTTATTGCATAATAATGTTAAGTCCCTTCATTTGAAATCCAATCATGGAAATGGTGAATAGAAAGAAAAATGAAAAACAACAGACCTTGCTTTGAACCATTGCAGGTAGTTGCCGTTCATCCCCAATGAGTATAGCATGACGGATTCCTGAGAGCTGCAAAGGAATAGTGGATTCACATTCTTTGAGCTGAGCAGCTTCGTCAATAACCAACAATTCCAGTGGTCCCATCCCTTCTGTATGCAATGTAGCCGAGCTTGAAGCAGTGCAAAATATCAAGCACGCATTTTGCAAGCAAAAACTCCGAATTTCATAGTGTTCAGTGAAATTTGGCAAATTTATTGTGTCAGAAAGGAATCTAAGTATTTGAACACACTCCGTATTGGAAGAACTAGTGTTCCCAAACTTGTCAACTCCATGCCAGACTTCTTTCAAATCCTTATTTGCAACAGCATGCTTACACATAGCTCCAATGGACTTTAGCAAATCGCGAGCTTTCATCATCTTCTTTACCACTTCCAATGAAATGAAAGAAGTTGGCATATGTGTGTACAAATTTGTGATACAAAAGATGAGCTCATTTCCAATAAGTTTAAATCTCTTGATGAAAAACTCTTCAAATGTCAATGGATCTTCATCCTTCTCCGCCTTTTCTCCTTTTTCTTTGTTACTTTGAGCCAAGTTGTCCTTTTCCTCTCTTTTATCACACTTCAAATTCCCTTCTCTCTTTGAAGGCTCCTCCTCCTCCTTCTTCTTTTCTTTTTTCTTGTTTTCCTTCAAGGTTTGAACAATTTTCCTCCTCCAAATTTCCCTCTCATCTCCATCATTTGAGTCTTGATCGACATCTTCCTCTTCGTCTTCGTTGTTATTTACCATCTGATTTTCAAAATTTGTCTCCTCCTCGTCCTCCTCTCCCTTATCATTGTCCTCATTCTTCTTCTTTTCTTGTTCCAAATACAAACGGTACATCTCTTTATGGTCTTCAAGTAAACATACCATCGACTTCACATTATGTTTCCACCCAGACAATGGAGAAAGACAACGGGAAAGAGCAACAACACGGTAATCAAGAAATACATCGAAAACGTCTTCATGATTATCAATCTTCATTCTTTCTCCATTGCCAAATAAAACTATATCTCCCAGCCCGTAAGTATCATACTCAAGTGCACGACTCACCAAACTCATAAGTCGTGAAGTAACACCTAAAACTGCAATATTGGTTGGGGCACATGTCAGTGTTCTGCATTTTATCCTCAACAGAACAAATAGTAACGAAGCCACTGTCTTTGTTTTCCCAGTTCCGGGAGGGCCCCATATTAGTTTGACAGTATTTTGATGATGACATTTTCCTGTAGCAACACAACTTAACACGGCATCCTGTTGGGAGTCATCTAACTTAAAGGTACTGGTGGCATTCCGCACTTCGTATTTGACATCTCGGTCAATCTCTTCCAACGAGCAATTTGAACAATTTTCCCCAATCTGTAAAGGATTACAGGAAGTGAAAATCACACATGTAAGTAAATTTACGCATGCAAACCAAATGAAACAGTAAGATGATTGATGATGTGCGAAATATATAGTCAACTGGTTATGAACATACAACTTTGGAGAGAAAAAACTAAATCGAAAATAACCAAAAGTAATATGAAGTTCGGGGAAAAGGTACAAGATAAGAGACATGAAGTCCGCCGAAGAAAATACTACTCAAAAACAAGTGAGGCAAAAACTCTTAAAAATGAATCACACACCGCCTTTCTAATGCATAGAGTTAAAAAAAAAAAATGGAAACCCATCAATCAGGACTAGAAACCGATTTCTAAAAGAAGATATAAAACACACTCCCTAGAATAGAGAGGCAATGTCATCAGCCGTAAAATCCCATTTGTTGTTTACATGGACAAGCCCGGCAGGTGAGATTTGTTGTCAAGGAAAGGTAAACTTCACGAAGGAAACATTTCCCTGCGCAAATTTGTTTTCTCAAAAAGTTTTCTTGGAAATCAAAGTTCTAATTGAAATCTTTCTTCTCCTCTCTTCTCCATCACTTAAATTCTCCGGAATTACTTTCCCTATGTGATGAATGCACAAGTGACAATAAAACAAGAAAAAACAACTGAATTGCGGCACTTACAGTGGAATCCGGTTGCAGCACTCTCTTAATGACGTTCATGTTCCCCCCTTCTAGCTCTGACTTCAATGCCGTCCATATTCTTATGTTAGTTATCATGTTTGCAAGGTAAACAACAAAAAGACTTCGCTTATTCTTATCCTCTCGTCGACCTCCATATACACCCAACACGATGGGCTTGGACGCCCGTATTTCAATTTTTTCAGAACCATGTTCCCCCATCCTTTGAACCACAGCAATAACATAACGACTTTTAGGCCTGTCAAGATCAGCAATACATTTCGGTCTGTTCTCTGTCAAGGCGATAAGATCTCCAACCCCGGGCTCGTACATTCCTTGAAAACTTGAAGCGTCTCTGCTTCTATTCAATGAAATGTTGTAGTACAAGTCCTTGGGAGGTTTAAAGTCCTTGGATATGTTAACGGTCCATATTTCACTCGTAGGAGCACGATGCACTGTCTGAATGCTTGAGGACAAGGCAGTGTGTGTCTCTTCTATGAGGGGGTCTATAAATGAGTTCATATACTCATTGGTTGATGAAAAGGTCTCTGGAATTGGCTTAACCTGGTAAAAGTTCACAATTGTGAAGATTAAAAGTACTTCCAAATATTCAAACACATAAAGTACATTCACTAAAGATAAATCGCGAACTAGTCGATGGATTCAATAAGCTTTTTTCTCAGTTAGTTGATATCGGCCAGATGGATCCATTTCTTTGAATTGATCTCGTTCAAAGATGGTATGTAAAAATATTGCACGAAAACGAAAAAAGTTGAACACAGCAAATTAAAAAAGTTGTGAGGTTTATTTGACGACACTTCGAGAATGTTTGTTTCATAATGATGTTTACTGGTAGGAAATGATGCCTTGAGCATGGAATAATCTCTCCCCTAATCCTTGCCCATTTTGATGTAAGGAAAACTGATTTCCCCTGGTTTTCTCATTTGAACGCCATTTTCGTTTGTGCCTAACGGCGTGAAATATCTGACGGCGTTGGAGGCCCGGCCGGCGTTGGTCTCCCACCGATCGAGCTTCACTGTTGGGTGACTCGGGCCTCGCCTAACGGTTTGGTTGAGCTTCCGCGGTAGTTTTTGGGATTTTGTGCATCGGTTTTCGTTTTCTCCAGTGGTGTTTTGCTAGTGGTTGCTGGTTGAGACGGATCGGTGGTGGTGTGTTGTCTGTCTGGAGCTGGAGCGCGCCGGTGATTTTGAATTTTCTCAATAAATTAAATTACGGCTAGTTTTGGGTTTTCTTGGGCTATGTGCTGTTATTTTCATATTTGGGCAGATGTAGGCCCTTATGTATCTGGGCATTTTAGGTCCACAAATGTATTAGGCTCTGACCTTAAGGTGTGTTGGGCTTGTCCCAACTGGCTATATTTGCAGCTTTTGGGTTGGATTTGCCTTCATTTTCTCTTAATAAAATGTTGCTTTTGCCGATAAAAAAAAAAGACCATTTTCGTTTATAGTCCACTGATCCAGCTAATTTTAGATCTGGTCGAGCCATCAATATCATGTTGATGGAATAAGAATGAATGATTAATATTGGAGGCTACAAAAAGTCAAACTCCCCGTTAGTTTGGAAATTCTATTGACAATCACACATTTATTTGATTTTATAAGAGATGATGGAAAAGCGGTCAGGAAAATATCATTACAGGGACTATTCATCTTGATTTTTTTTTTGGTCACACTGGACTCCTATTTCGTTTATATCAGATAAATCTGTACAAATACTGAGATAATTATTATTATTTTTTATCTGCGTGATGATTGATATTCATGTTCTATGAATATAAATTTAGCACGATTGATGAGAGCTCAAAAAATGTACGATTTTGATAGGAGATCCTTTTTGGCCCTCCGAATGGGCAAAACTAGACGGATGTAGAGAGAGTTATGCCGTTCCACTTTTTAAAAAAGTGAGTTTTTGAAAAAGAAGGTAAATTTCAAGGTCAAAAATTATGTATTTACGCAAATAATTTTCCTACTAATATGAATCTTGTTTGATAGATCTCATTGAGATCTTTTAAACGGTGCAAAAAAAATTTTAAAAATATTTTCATTTTCGTTATATTTTAGTTTGAAATTACCTTCTTTTTGAAAAAAAAATGTTTTTGGAAAAAGCGGAACGGGACTAACAGGAAAGTAGACTATATGTATATACAGAAAGTACATACATTATCCCTCTTTTGTCCAAATAAATCAGGAAAATACTTAAAACATTTGTCAACGTTGAAAATACATTGTGCCCCCAACTTTTCAACTTATTACACCCTCCCTTAAATGGGAATAACTTGGCTCAATTACATCCACTCCGTTAGTCTTTCGTTAGATTTCTAGATTCCGCCTTAAAAAAAAAAAACTGTGTAACTCCTATTTTGTCCTTAAATTTTCTTTGGAAAATCCATAACAAGGAAATTAAGAATTTTTGGAAATAAACTAGTTCAAGTTGGAGAGTAAATTGATTTTTTTTTTTTTTTTAAGTTCAGTAACCCAAAATTCGCAAATCTAGCGGAAAACAATCGGAGTGGATCTAACAGAGCTAAGTTATTCCCATTCGAGGGAAGCCGGCGTAATAACTTGTTTGGGACTTGGGAGTGCAGTATATTGTCAAAAACCTCAGGGAGTTCGATGTAAATTACCCTAAAAATTACTACTAACATGTACAAAATTAAAAAATGTGTGAAATGTCTTCAAAGAGTAGGAGTATACTGTAAAAAGAAAGAAGGAAGGAAGGAAGGAGAGAGAGTAATATATATTGTAATATTCCAAACCTTGGCCTTGTAAAGATCTTTGTTGCGCACATCAGAGAGAGACCAGGAGAAGACCAAGTCAATGAAGCCTTCACCCTTGGATTCTCCCTTCTTTGCACGATCACTACTACTTCCCATACTTAACTCCTCTATCTATCTATCCCGGCCCTCAAAATTATGAAAACCCACTTTCAGTTTCAACTCAGCTCAGAAGTGTATAAATATATAACCTGAAAAATAAAATAATTGCACAGAGAAGGGAGATAAATAGGTCGCCTGCCTCCGTTAACTAGCTTTTACTAAAGGTTTCCATGAGCTTACCACGTCAGGAAAAGGAAAATGCCGTACAGTTTGTTTTTCACCTGCAACAAAAGGAGGAGGGAAAAAGGCACGGGATCAATTTACCCTACGTTGTAAGAAACGAATTTTGATGTGGAGCCCTGGGCAGCACCGGCCAGCAACAAAAAAGAGCTTCAGAGAGAGAGCGAGAGAGAGAGCTTTTTATTTTTTGTGTAGGAAGACTAAAGGAACGTATATATAGACTCGTAGAGAAACTGTTGGTGCAAAAGTCGTCGTAGCCGATGAAAGTAGATAAACAGAGATGCTTCAAGTCACGTTACGATGTTGCTTTCCTTAAGAAGATATTCGCCCCCACCAATCCAAGGGAATCTGGTGTGCACCGGGTTACAACGAAGCCGCCTCTAAAATAAAATGAAGCCCAGTCTCCAACTGTTGTCTAACTGCGTTATGCACAAACGAAGAGAGACCCGAATACCTTTGGATTTTGCGAGCCTCTTAAGTATAATCGTAGAAGATAATTCTAGAGAGAAACAACAATCAGAATGGTTCTGATTCTGTCACCTCAAATTGGTAGACCCCTTTACCTTTTATAGGCAAAGATCATGACTGTTAGCCAAAGATCGCATCTCTTGATTTAATCACAATAATCATGTCTATTCATAATAGCCATGTCTATTCATGCGATCCTAATAGTCATACCTTTTAATTAGATCTTGTCTATACATTTAACCTGAATAGACACATCTTTTGCCTTTAAATCCAATAAACATGTTCATTCATATAACCTGAATAGACACACCTTTTGAATTAAAACCGTTCACCAATATTCACATTTAATATCCATTACATATTTTGGAAATGTTCCAACAGAAACAGGTGACGACAAGTGGGAAAGTTCATTAACATGAATGGTGAGGAGAGAGAAACAGAGAGAGTTTCTTCATTTCCAAGCTTACAGCAAAAGAGTGCCAGTAATTCGGTGGGTACTCCTAAAGTATCCTAAAGTATTTTCGTGAGGTACTTTTGCAAATAAAAGATAATCATCAAGGCACAAATAGGGATGGCAACAGGGAGGCTCGGGGGTGAACACCACTGTTCTGTCTCCAATCTCCAAACCCAAATCCCGCCTCAATTCCCACCGGAGATTTATTTTTACCCTCCATCCTCGTCCCAAACGGGGAACGGGGATCCCCGCAGGTAATCGGGGATCCAAAGATTTCAAAACTTTTTTAAAAAAAAAGTCACCTGCCATTAGAAAATATAAACCAAGAAACTAAATTCCAAAAAAAACACAATCTAAGCTGCCATTACAATTGATAATCAGTGTCAATTTCAACTTTCATCAAGTTT
Source organism: Rhododendron kiyosumense (assembly GCA_019656275.1). Classification (NCBI taxonomy): domain Eukaryota; kingdom Viridiplantae; phylum Streptophyta; class Magnoliopsida; order Ericales; family Ericaceae; genus Rhododendron; species Rhododendron kiyosumense. The sequence goes on from BPLS01019738.1 coordinate 13,088, forward strand.
TGGGAAACAAAAAGTCTCTAAAAAAATACTTCATGTAGTACTTTTGACATGAACCATTTGTTCATTGGTTAATTGAAGGAGTACAATAACCAAATTGTTTCCTACTGCCATTTAACATAAAATAGTCCAACTACATGAATCAGAGTAAAAATTATGTATATATATAGTAAGCTAGTGGGATGGGGCTTGGGAACCCTAACTTACGTATATATAATTATTATATATAGTAGGCTAGTGGGGCGGGGATCGGGACGGGTACTAACTCATATCCACCCCCTACCCGTTTCCCACTTTTTTTAAAAAAATTTCCCACATCCTACCCGATTCCCAAATAATCCCCGAATCTCCTACCCATTTGGGGCGGAGAACAAATCAGGTTGGATCGGGTAAGCCAAAATTGCCATCCCTAATCATCATACAAAGTGAATCATTTTTTGTCTCTCAATCGCTCAACAAAAATGAACGTTAGCGTTCTACAATCCTACTGCATGATTTGTGCCTAGGTGTACCACCTCGATCGGAAATGCTGAATAATTACTCGAATGAAAAAGTAGGTAAAAGCAAGGAGGGGTCAAGTTTGAGAAGGAAAATAAGGCGTGCGTTCACATCACATGAGAATGTGAAAGGGCGATGAGTTGACGAGAAGACGACGCAAACGAAGCTGGCTTTGGTTTTCCAAGGGACCCGGGCGCAGTACAAAGGACAGGGAATCCAAGAAGGGCATGGATAATGCCACGATACTTCTGTTCATGCCACGAATATTACACTGATCTGACATTTTTATTCTCAAACTCTGGTGGCTTTTCTCTCTCTCTCTCTCTTACCCAGTCTCTGTATTTGCCCCCAAAACTCTGTATTAAACCAAGCAGTAGAACCATTGACGGCTTGGCTTGAGGTTGACGCCCCAATTACAACAATCAGCCACACACCACCATAGTTGGATCATCACCATCGACGACTCAAACCTTACAGGATCCAAGCTTTTTTCCAAATCCTACAATGTCTTCCTATTTTTATTTTTTTTTTGAAATCGACAATTTCAAAGAAAATATGTCAAATCTCTGACGTCCCTTCCTTTTGTTCTCTATTTCGCCTATGTAATTGGTTCCATTTTCTGAACAAAAGCTAGAAATTTTCTTGGTAGATCAATTGTATGTGGGGTGGTGATGTCTGAACCCCCTAATTTTTTTTCTTTTTTCTGGAAGATAGATTGGAACCCCAAAACAGGTCCCCATTGTATTAATTAGTGTCCTAGAAATGGAAATCCAAATCCAAGCGGACAGGTCAAGATTGTTCTATGATGGAAGCTATGCCAAAAATGGATGAGAGATAGGAACAAGGAGAGGCGATGAATAAGGAAGAGACGATGAACAGAGGGAAGGAAATACTGGGAGTTGCACATGTGTGGATAGGGGTAAAGTTGTCACAATAGCATATGCGATCGTGTCACCAACAAAAGTTGTCGTGGGTTTATCGCCACCCATTAAAAAATGTCCTTGCTCACGTCAAGGTTCATGCGTCACCCCTTAAGAGTAAACCCACCTAACGTGCATGTTTTTCTCATATTACACATTTCATCATAAGATACAAGAATAAATCCAAAACAATCAAAACCTAAACAAAAGCATGCACCTATTCAAAGCATGCTACCGAGAACGTCAGACATAGAATAGAACCAGCAGCAGAAACATTTGTGAGAGCAAGAGCGTGACGACGTCTTTCAAACACATTTATAACTTCCTGTTAGATTTCTTGCACGAATTCAAGGCAACTTCACCATATAATTAGGAGGCGGGGGAGCTGCCGCCCCTTTAAGGGGCAGCAGCCTGCTGTCCCGGTCGAATGGGATTTGCTTCAGTCTTGCTTTGATGATCAGAAACGTTCATTTCGTAGAGCTCGTCGAGTAGAACAAGTGTACCAAAACTCAGCTTGAACGGATATCATTAAGAGCCTTATCGAAACAGTTTTATCTTG
>BPLS01019739.1:7216-48035 GCA_019656275.1 Rhododendron kiyosumense
GTTTTTCTAGGTCGTACTTGGCATTTTTTATATTTTATTTTTATGGATAGAGATAGCACGCTACATTTTCTTTAAAGTAGATCGAGGCATACTATATTGAAATGATAAGAGTACTGATATGCGCCTAGTGTTAGACAATATCTAACTTGGATATATAGTCTAATTGTGCAAAGGAGTGAAAAAAATGCACTATCAATATATTTTATATTCAAATAGTGTACTTATCATACGTGTTGATATTGTTGAATAAAACTTTAACTTTATTCGTATTAGTGTTGGATGAAGCTTCTACATTGTTCTGGAGTAATAAATATGCCGAGTCACATGACCAAGTGGGGGTCTCCTATATTTAATCTTCTCCGGTTCTCCTCTTAACAAACAAAACATGGGAATTTGCTAAATTTGGATGTATAACCTCTAATATAGTAGGCAGATTTAACATTGGCCAAAATAAAAATAATATCCAGAGTACTAGACCCAAGTCTTTTGTGGAGAAGGTAATTTTTGTTTGGCAGACGTGATGTGAATATGATATATACATGGAGATAGTTTTGAATCTATGTATTATTCTTGACAAATAAAAGCAGTAAAATACCACCCAATTTAAAAAATTCCAGGATAAAATAATTAAAAAAAAACATGTTTTCCCACATCGAAATGGAGCGTAACACCAACCGCAACTTGACCAACAGCCTGCGATATTCAACATCCGATCGTATTAAATTTGAGAGGGGACAAAGTTAAAGCGAAAAAAAATAAAAAATCAACCTCAAATTAGTGGAGATCCTTAATAGCAATATTTTAAAATTCCAAACCCAGAAACCACAATTACTAACTTTATAATGCTCATCAAAATGAACATATCCATAGTTTAGAAGGCAAAAAATTCAAAAATAAAACACGGAGTATTAGGCCCCGTTCCGCTCTCTCCTAAAACTTTTTTTTTTAAAAAAAAGGTAATTTCAAACTCAAATATAACAAAAATGAAAATGATTTTTCAAATTTTTTTTTTGCACCGTTTAAAAGATCTTAATGAGATCTATCAAATAAGATCCATATTGGTAGGAAAATTATTTGCTTAAATACATTATTTTTAATCTTGAAATTACCTTCCTTTTTCAAAATCCTTCCTTTTCTTAAAGTGGAACGGCTTCTTAATCAACTTAAACCTACCACATGCAAATTGAGTTTTTTTTCCCCTTCAAATGTTTTCCTGAATAAAAGCACTAAAATACCACCCAATTAATTTTTCTCTAAAAAACAACAAAATTAGAAAAACCAAGCTTTTTTGACATCCAAACTGAGCGCAACACCGGGACCGCGACTTGACCAACCACCCAGACAAAGCGCAACACCGGGACCGCGACTTGACCAACCACCCAGACAAAGGCTTTTCCTCTGCTTTTGAGAATAAGTTATGTTCGGATGAGGCCATCTCTGGGTACCATCGTGCGTTTATTGCGGTAATTATTGTTTATCTTGTAGGATCCGCAGAATAATATATTCACGCAACAGATCAACTTTGTTGGATATTGATAGGTATACCAAAAATTGAATTTTGGTTAGATAAAATAACGGTCATAGATATTTTAACTTAAAAATTATTGACAGAATTCAAGCATTGACATTTCAAATATACTTGCACAGGGACTACTACGCCAGCATTGTGGACATTTTAACTTAAAAATTATTGACAGAATCCAGGCAGTCTGTGTTTATATACAAAAATTCAATTTTTGATACACTTATCAAAGTCCAATCAAACTAATTTTTTTGCTTGAATACATTAATTTGCGGGATCTATAAGATGAACAATTCAATTTATCACAATGAATGCACGATGGAGCTCAGAATTGGAGGAGAAACCCAATGGTTTCCACCTTGTCAGGAAATACTCTTCTTTTTTTTTTTTGAAATGTCAATTTCATTTCATATTAAAGCCTGAAGGCAATACAAATTTCATCAACAGATTCAAGAATGAACCAAAACTACTAAGACTTCGACACAGGCACCCCCTGCCGAAACAAGACCGACGAAACGCCTAGATTAGGAACCAATCTATGTCCAAGCTGTAGAGAAATCCAAACGGACCCCAGCTTAAACTCGAGAAAGCATATATGAAATCTGGATGAACACCGAAACCTTCGGTTGCAGCCCAATCGCACGACCAAACTGCCGGCACAACTCAGACACGCAACGAAACCCAAACACAGATGAAAACTCCGGCCAACTCCACCGATGCTAAACCTAAAATTATTAGCCCACCACCAACACCCAATGGACTTAGAAAAACTAGACCAGTACAAGCCGAACTGGAAACCAGCCGGAAGACCACGGGCCAAACAGCCAGGAAAGGAAAAAGAAAAGCTACAAAAAAAACCCCTAACAACTAGCCTCACCTTTATTAGCCATATTGACGCCTGCCGCTTGCTGGACCACCACACGCCACGACTACCCAGGGACTACTACGCCCGCATCATGGACATTTTAACTTAAAAGTTATTGACAAAATCCAGGCCGTCTTTGTTTATATACAAAAATTCAATTTTTGATATACTTATCAATGTCCAATCAAACTAATTTTTTTGCATGAATATACTAATTTGCGGGATCTACAAGATGAGCAATTCAAATTATCGTAATGAATACACGATGGGGCTCACAATCGGAGGAGAAACCCAATGGTTTCCACCTCGTTCGGAAATACTCACTCCATCCCAATTTGCTTGTTTATTACTGGAATTCTCCCATTTTACTGACTCTTTGGGTTGAAAAATGTTTAATGGATTTTCAAAAAATACCTTTTAACTTTAATTACGTGGTAAATTTAAAAGGGGTATTTAACTGAAACTTGGCCCATTTCTATAAGGGGAACTTAAATAGGGATCCTTTCCTATATAAATACTTAAGTCTTCATTCTATTAGGTTTAAAAACTTATCTTTTCATCCTTAAATTCAAATAAATCCTAAATTACCCTTTCTCTCTCCTCATTTTTATAATATTTTACTCTCCTTATCTTTCCTAGTTATTCTCATTCTCTCCCCTATCCTTTTCTCTCCAATTTTCTCACCCATAAAATCTAAAAACAATATTTAAAAATAAAACTAACATCTACCAAACTTGAAAATAAATATTCATAATAAAATTGTCCCTACAAAAACTACATTATACTAAAATCATGACAAAATTTGGAAAAATCGAAATACACATACTGAAATTATGACAATTTATGAAATCACCATGAAAAAAAAAAAAAAAAAACGTCATGAATACGTATCATAAAATTATGCCGACATACACTACACTAAATCGAAATAATGACAAAATTCGAAGAAACCAAAACACATACCAAAATCATGACAAAAATTGTGAAATCACCATAAAACATAAATTGTAACGACCCTGATTTTTGGTCATTAAAAATTTCGTTAAATATTTGAATTTTATTTTTATTACTTGGATTTACCTTTAAATTTCTATAAATTGTCAAAATTACGTTTTTGCCCTTAAACTTTCGTTTCTTTGCGCTTTGGCCTACTTAGCAAGCCTAGTTAGCTTTTAACCATCCGGTTAGAGTAACTAAACTAAAAAGCCTTCTAGTCACCGTGAAATGACAATTTTGCCCCTCATTGGAACTTTTGACCCTTTTGGACCCTAGACTAAGAATTTTAATATTCTTTTTCTTTTAATCAAATTAGTTTTATTCTTTGTCCATTGGACAATAATGGTTAGGGCAACTATTGTCCATTGGATAATAGAGCCCCATTTGTTTATATTAAATGTTTACTTGGTTAAAGTACTAAGAATATTAAAAAGTAACTTTTTGATTACTTTAAAGTACCTTTTTGGATTATTTTAATATTTAATTACCCTAGCAACTATTGTCCATTGGATTAAAGAAGTTAGGGGATTTATTACCCATTGGGTAATAGGTTGTTCTTTCCACCAAGTACTAGGGTTTATTAAACTAGTCTTTTTCCTAATTGCCCATGTGATGTAGTACCTATTATTTTTATTATGTCTATACTTGGTAGTCTTAAGACCTAAGATTTACTAAGTACTTAGTTAATATTTTATATTGGGGAATTGATCTCCCTAGATATTGTGGTACCTTTATATATATTACATTAGTACTTGGATGACTAGAATATTGGTTAGTACACATGTGCCAAATTAGTTGTTTAAAAGATAAATCTTAGTCTTCCAAATCTCCCTTGATCTCTAGTACAAAGTTTCTTTTGTTTATTGTTTTCTTGAGAGAGAGAGAGAGAGAGAGAGAGAGAGAGAGAGGAAGGAAGAAGAAGATAGGATTGTTCCTCCATGATCTTCCTTGTACTTCATATCTTGGTGTATATTTCTTCCTAGCTAAGTAACTAACCCTCCATTAACCTCCATTGTACTCCTTTCAATGGTTAAACCCTTAGATCTTGTACAATTCTCATCTCCACCACTCAATTGATTCAAGATCAAATCCTTGGTACAAAAATAGCCATGCAAGCCTAGGATTGGCCTTGATCTTTCTAGGATTCTTTGACAAGTGTCAAAGTGAGACTTAGAGAGGGAGAGGAGAGGGAGCCAAGCTTTGCCTATAAATAGAAGGCCATTCCAAGCCTTTCAACTCACACCTCAAGCATTTGCTCTTCCTTCTCTCTAGAAACCATTCCTGGCAGCCTACTGTCCCTTCGGAAATCCCCAATTTTCTCCTATTTAGAGTAGTTTTTAGAACTAACTTCCTTCGGGAAAGTTGTAGAGAACTTCGAAACCTTCAAGTTAGACCCAAGAACCACCCCAATCAGTTAAGAAATGACAAAGATATTGTCATCCGAAGTTCAGTAAAATTCTCGGATTCCAAATTCCAGACAGCTTACTGTCTTTTGCTTTACCTCCATTTTTCTCCAACCTAAAGTCGTTTCTAGGATTAACTTCCTTCACGGAAGTTATAGAGTATTTCAAGAACTTCGATTTCGACCCAAGAACGATCGTATTCGGCCAAAGATTGACCGAGTTACTGCCGTCCGAAGTTCGGTCCAGATTCACCACCCGTAGAATTTTTCCAACTAGCTTATTCGGCCCTGACTAGTTTCGGATCAAGGTAGTTATCTTTACCTATTTTTCAAGTATAAAGTAATTTTACATTTCAACTCTATATTTTGTATAAGTTGTATGACGGTTTGGAAGTAACTTTGATTGTTCTACTAAAGTAAGATAAAGTTATCTTTGAAATTGAAAATGCATGTTTTACTTTTAAGATGTTTCAAGCATGCTATGTACCTAGAGTTGGATGAACTTGTTGTGTTAATTTCAAAGGCTTTGATTAAATGCATATTTGTATGAAAAGTCTTACATGCAGAATCTTGCATGAGAACGTGACATGAAAATCGAGAAAAGTAGAAACATGGCACCTAGGGTGTGTTAACAAGGAAGTTGTGTTTTCCCGGTTGGGAAAAATATTTTCGAAACTACGTAATGACCATCTCGAGGGTATTACGTGAGTGTGTGTGTGTTCCAATGGGAATCCGGAATAGCGGAACCACTGTGAGGTTGTGTGTGTTCCCATGGGAAACCGGACCGGTGGAACCATGGTGAGGTATAGCTTGGTTATCCGCGGAGAGGAGCCAATGCAATGTGTGCCAATGGGAACCCGGTGCGGCGGAACCATTGTGAGGATACTCGGGAACCTGGAACTGCGGAACCGAGGTTGGGTGAGTTAAAAAGGTGTTTTTGAAAAGAGTAGTAACGATATGGTTTAGATGAGTTAACGCCAACGGCAGTTACAAAGCAAATGTGAATGTGTTAGCGCTATTGTCTTTTATCACTGCTTATGTACTTATCATGTGGAAATCGATTCTAGTATTAGGATTATACTACTGAGCTTTAGTAGCTCATGGTGTTGCCTTGTGGTGACCCTGGCATATTATATGGGTGGCGACGCCGGTATAATATGTCAGATTTGATAGACGAACTATTCACTTTGGAGGCGTTCGGAGCCGAGCAGCTGGTTAGAATGGAGAAGCAAGAAGAACTGTAGTTAGGAACCCTAGATCCCTCTGTTATTTGAATAAAAGTACTTTTGTAAAGTTTATGATGTAATAACGAGCTGGACTCGCTTCGTTTTTATAATAAAATGTTTTATTTAACGTACCCAAAAATTCGGGGTGTTACATAAATTTTTCACAACAATCATTTCATGACAAAATTTGGCAATTTCACCATGTTTTATCACGATTCATTTCGCCATAAAATGATAAGTGAAATCATGCATTCAAATCAAATCGACCATACTTCTCACAAATAATTTCTACAAATTTACCAAGAACAACTGCCAATTCGGTACAAAAATTAGGCCCGCCATATATTCAATTCTTCTATATATTATCATGAAATTTTTTAGCAAATTTATAGTTAAACTAAATCTCACCAAATACAACCATGGCAACGAGATCACATCCATTACAGAAAACCACCAAACTGAATTAACTAAGAAACATATTCCGGCGCTCTGAAATGGACGCCGACGGAAGTCTCACCATAGTGGAGCTTGTTGCCATTCTCTGCTTGCTCGGAATAAAACCCGCCAGTCTCACCACGGACGCTGACGGAAGTCTCGCCGGATCCATGCCCTACTCGCCTCTATGGACGTCGACGCCAACGACACTGTTGAATTCAGCAAGTTCATCCATGAGGTAGATATCAAATCCGACGGGAGGAGAATGGTGGCGTTGATAAATCTATCTGTGATTAATTAGTATGAGGATTTATGCCGTTGGTTGAGTCGGGGCCAATTAATAGTGGGAGGATAATAGGCATGAACGTGAAAATAGGATTATCTGTTTCAGTTGGATTGCTTAAAGCCGATAATTTGGGGAGATTGGGAGGATTGGGACCGTAGGCCTATAACTAAGGATTAAAATAAAAATATTTTACATATATATTAATTAATACATTACTAGGGTATAAATAATAGGTAAGAATGCATTTTGAGGATGAAGACTTAAGTATTCAAACTCATATGGATGAACACTTAAATAAGTATGCCATATAGGATACCTATTTAATTTCTTCTTTCTATAATCATGAAAAATTAAAAATTTGGGACATTCCAATTAGTAAACAAGAGCAAAAATAAGGAAACATTAGCAAACAAAAAAATTACGGACGGCTTTTCTCTTTCCTTTTTTTCGCGCTATTCTGTTAATTTTTCCGCTCTCTTTCAATTCATTCATTCTCATGACAGCTCTCTCTCTCTAAAAACCTCGCTAGTTCTCGTAAGCATCTGTCAACAGATGAAGAAGAAGAGATGCGGAATTCACCTGGTCGTGCTAGGGTTCCTTCTTTGCTTACCAATACGCATTCAAGGAGAATCGTCGACGTGCTTGATGGTGTACAGAGAAGGCGGTGCTCTGGCGGTGTTTCAGTCCCCAAAATGCCCTCGCTGGAAGCTCTCGGATTATTCCGCTTCACCGCCTACGGCGAGGTGTCAGTCAGCTACGCATCAGGGGCTGCGGAAGTCTCAGGAGGATCGCACCCTCTGCGTCCTTGATCTTCGGATTCCCTTTCCCGGTAGTAACATATTTTTCCTAGTTTTTTTCTGATTTGGTTCGAAATATTAAGTGAGGAACCGAAAAGACACAATTATCACTAAGAATGATATCGTTCACGATCTTAGTCACATCATCCTTATGACCCTCCGCCAGTGCTCTCAATACTCTTGCGAATTTTAGTAGTTTGAGAGCGAATTTTAGGAGTCTGAGATGTTTTCTAATAATGATGTTTTACCGCTCGAGCTCCTGCATTATGTGATTTAGTTCATGAGACACACTGCTATACGTTGTTTGGTAAAATTAGCTCCATTCATCGACTAGGCGATTACTCCAGTTTTCAGCTGATAGGATGGCCAAAGCATTATGTGTGATTGGGTTTCTGTCAACAGACGAGCCTAATGCGTGACAGTGGTACACAAAATTCAAGTAAAGAGGGAGAAAAAAGGTTTAGGCTATGTGAACGCTTTGTCAGAGTCCATGTACCAGTGTTGGACTTTGACACTCTCCGAACAAGTGTCCGACACTCAAATCTGAAGTGTCCTGTTTTTTCTCAACATTTTTGCAAGACACGTTGGGGTGTCAAACAAAATAGTTAAGACTATTGTTAAAGCCTAGAAAAGTCTTTCCTCTTTTTGTGACTATTTAGTGTAAACACATATATAATGACTTTTTTTGTCGGAATACTTTTGTGAATGCTGTGATGATAAATACAATGCAAGGTATATATGGTGTTACCTATTTAGAATTAGAGCCTTTTGTGTTCATATAGTTGGATACATAAATATTATTTATAACGTATCCACAACGTGTCGCGTCCTTCAATTTTTTAAAATTGTGTATCGGAGTGTCGGTGTCATGCCGTGTTGGTGCTACATAGGGTTCAGGATAGTGAAAGTATGCTTGAAAACCAACTGCAAGGGGGTTGGCATGGCGGTCAGGCTTGAAACTTAGTGACTTGTTACTTCCTATGTTTGAGATTCGAAATCTCCTAGGTGTTATCAACTCAATTGGGGTCAGTCCAACAAGTCTATTGGATGAGTCTATACGGGGCTTTGCTCTGGGGGTAAAATGGACCCCGCTTTATGAAAAAAGTATTCTTAAGACCCCTAGTTCAAGAGGGATACAAAAACAAATAACAAACATGTCCATCTGCCCCTTAATCTTTCTTGTTCAGTTCTCTTTCCTCTTTATTTTGTATATATTATTTATCATCCAGAATTGAAGAAAAAGTTGCTAATATTTGTTATATATATTCTTCAACAACTTTTATGATTGTATAGATGTTAGTCCAATTTCCAAGACAGGTCGCCTATATTTTTTAAGAAAAAAGAGGAGAAATGAGCTCGAGCTTATGTTTATGTTTATGTTTATGTTTGTGTCAGTATAACCTTGCGATCAAAGGAGCTAAAAGTAAATTTGAAGTACAATACAAGACTCTGTAGTGTTGGGGCATATGGAGGCGGATCTTGTTATTGTGATATGAGGACTTCTCATGGTGGCTAGACTCTAATATGTTATTGAGATAGTGTTCATGACAAGGCTAATATTGATGAGAAGGATATAACTTGCGAGTTATAACTTGCAACAATTAATTAAAATGTCTTTAGAGTTCCAACTAGACTATCTAAATTTTCGGTTTCTAGTCTGGTGTTGGACATATTGCAGGTTGGATTAAGTTCAATTTTGGTTACTCCAGTTACTGAGAATGATAGCAAGGATGCAATTGCAAACAAAATATGAAGAAATATACTTTTCCTGGTTTTGATCTCATGAATATTAGCTGATAAACTGACGATGATTTGCGTTTTATGGCCTATTAGGTGAGTACTAACCGTCATAAATTTTGTGTTGATGATGGAGCAGGTCCTTCAGGACTTACAGAGGTTATAGTTGGTATCATGGCTGTTTTCGATGGTCATAATGGTGCTGAAGCCAGTGAGATGGCTTCAAAGCTATTGCTAGAGTATTTCGTGTTGCATACATATTTTCTTCTTGACAGCACGTTTTCATTTATATCAAAAAGGTCCGTGGGGATGCTGCCAGATAACGAAGAACCTTATCTTACTTTTCAAGCACTTAATTGGGAAGATGTTGGGAATTGGCATGCATCAGATCACGAAAGGTGAGTTCTCTTTCCCAACCTCCTTAATTTTTGTGTATGGGCTCACTTTGTGCATACTTATATCATAGTGAGAGGTTATAGTTCACGCACAATTGGTCTCAGTAAGTTTTTTTTGCCTAACTTGTTCCCTATATAGAAAAATGGTTCGTTGCTTGCATATAGGAGGAATGAGTATTGAATATTCCTCAAACAACTAACATAATCATGATGAGTGAATCGTTGTTCACTTATTCAAATGCATGGGACAACATTAAATTTGAACTGCATCTAGAACTTGCTCGTAATGGTGTTGGTGTTCCAAAATTGAGATGTCATTTTTCTATATTTCAGCAATTAGCTTTCTGATGCTCAGATGGTTAGGTGGAATACATGTTAATTATGTCATTTCTTTGAAGTGTTTCTCTTATTAAAGTTGACTTAGTAGTTCACTCATACGTACACTGATTTAGTTTTCTGGGGTTGTCCGGTCATGAAATGTCTGTTTGGCGACCTAAAACCTTTTGTTATCTAAAAGGGCCTGAAGTGTTGTAACTTTGAGCTATTATCGTATGTACGTACGTGCTGCAAGTAATAAAGTTTTGAACGACTTCGTAGGTTTAAGCTAACATCATCTGCGATCTTTAGTGGATCTTTTCACTTGGAAATTTTGAAGGAATCATTACTGAGGGCAATTCATGATATTGATGTAGCATTTTCTAAGGTGAGTTCTAACTTTTATCTGTTATTTATTTTTTATATTCATAATTTGTCCCCTGCTTTTGCTCTAATTCTAACATTTAAGTAATTGATTCGTCAAGGAAGCATCTAGAGAAAATTTTGATTCAGGTTCTACCGCGACTGTTATACTACTAGCAGATGGGAAAATCTTAGTTGCTAATGTTGGAGACTCGAAGGCTCTTTTGTGCTCTGAAGAATTTCAATCTCCATCGGAGGCTAAAGGTCTGGTAGATTTTGGCTAAAACCTTATTTGTTTAGTGTTGTAATGCCAATGTTTATAACATGACATAGATGCATTGGTATAAAGTTATTTGTTTAGTGCTGTAATGCAAATGTTTATAGTTTATACCATAATGGATTATGTATATGCATTGATATAAGATATCCTGTTCTGAACATTCATAGTATCATGTCATTGCGTGCTTGAATGTTTGTGGTTTGCACAGCGTGGTTTATTCTTTATTTTTATTTATTATGGTCGAAAGTTGATTATTTTTCAGTTATTACAAATCGCAGCCACTTTGTTAAGGTTATACAGGCAGAGACGTCGTGATGGTGCTATTTCACCCATTAAATTCAATAACGGATTTCAATTGGCAGCTTCCAATGGATTACCTCATTTTTGTGCTACGGAACTGACAAGAGACCACCATCCAGATAGAGATGACGAAAGGTACCGAGTCGAATCTGCTGGTGGTCATGTCGAAGAGTGGGCTGGTGTGTCGCGAGTCAATGGTCAGTTGGCTGTTTCGCGAGCTATTGGTGATATCTTCTTTAAAAGGTGAGGGCTCACTGTAAGAAGAAAATAATGAAAGTTTGGTATTTCTTCTTGATTGATAAAAGAGTGTTCCTGCTTGATAAAAGAGTTTCTAGGTGCACTCTAACTATTGTTTTCGCATCGTCACCACTGAAGGGTCTTACTTGCATTTTGTGCTGATTCCTTGTTTTCCGTACCCGCACGCGGATTATTCTCATTCAGTTTCTCTCATGATGTTGTCAGGTATGGCGTCATATCGTCACCTGAGGTGACAGATTGGCAATCTCTGACTCCCAATGACAGCTACCTGGTGGCTGCATCCGATGGTATCTTTGAGAAGCTCAGCCCACAGGATGTTTGTGATCTGTTTTGGGATGTAGATAATCATGGCACTGTGATGTCAGAACTTGCTGCGTCATGCTCATACTCGTTAGCTGATTGCATCGTGGATAGTGCTTCAGAAAAAGGTAGTATGGACAACATGGCAGCTGTTGTAGTTCCACTTAAATCAACTGTTTTCTCTCAGTCGTCGATGAAGGAACAGTTACATGGAGTGGGGAAATTCGACCAGTTAGCTTTTGGAGTGCAAAAATTCATAGGTGAAGAGTCAGGTAATTTTAGTATTCTTAAACTTTCCAATTGGCTACATTTTTTCACGGTCATTGATTTAGAACCAGAATGGCCTATTCTAAGCATGTTAAAACTTCGTAAAGATTGAGTTCTGATATAGCATGGATGCATTAATAAAAAGGGTAACCTCCGAGTTTAGACATTTTTTATTAGATACCGATCATGGTGGAAAAAAGTACTTAAAATAGAGGTTTTTTTTTTTTTTTTTGAAATTGCTGTGAAGATCAATGCCTCATTTATGACTTAAAACTATTTACCCTCCGTCGGTCTCAAATTGAATTATGACTTGTAACTTCTTCTTTTTAAAGTGCTTGAACAAAGTCTGAAATCAACAAGGCATTTTCTGTTCTTGTCCATGTCAATCATGTGCTTGAACTGGGCACAGAATTTTTCATATTTGATTGTGCTTCAGAATATCTTCCACTTGTCATTTCCATGGTCGAACTTTTCTATGATTCAGGTGCTAATCATACTTTCCATGTTACATATTCTAGGAAACGAATCCTATGTGAAGTACACAGCACAATGTTTTTCATGGTCCAACTGTCTGCCTTTACTTTTATCATGTCCTCATGTTAAATCTATGTTCAGACATCAATGTGACAATTTTCTGTTTTTGTACTTTGGCCATGCGCTTAACTTTTGTTTTTGCCTAACCTTGTCAAATTTTTTTTTATCCTTCTAGAATTGGAGCATGTTCATCCAGTTGTGGCCAAGTTTGACAGGTTATTGGTAAGGCTCAAAAGCAACCATTTGGATTTCTCTTTTCCTATATTGCTATCTCGCGCTGCTCAAGCTAGTGATTAAAATTGATGTCAACTGAAGTGGTAAGTGTGCTTGTTCTACTCGCTCAAAGCTTGGGTTCTGATCATCACCCTAGAAACTTCCAAAAGCCAATAACAAAATCCATTACCATTCACAAGAAGTTAAGTGGTTGGACTTTGGAGTTATTTACTTCGACTATTTCTTCTGGTTATTGCTTCTTAGATGACTACTAGTGTTTTTCTAATTAAGTGGTTTTGGCTGTAGTTTTAGTTGGAACAGGCAGTTGAGCATGCTCCATCTATTTTTTCTAAGTTAAAAGTGATTGAGAGGTCTGAGTTATTTGGTTTGATAAATCTTATGGGTATTGCCTCTTTAGATGGGCAAACTGTTTTGCTTTTTCAATGGTTGGCATAAATAGGGGGAAGCTGTTGGATGATGACAATGGATTTCCCTTTTTGTTTAGGTTGGAAAAAAGCATGGCACAGTTGGTCATTTTTATCTATCCGAGAACCTTAACGAAGATGTGGATCATACATTCTGGGTTCAGAAGGCTGACCAGCATCATAAGTATGACTTACCACAGGCTTTACCTGAGCCACATGATTACCATTATAGTAAGTAAAGTTGCTCCTATGATGGGTTTTAGTATAAGTCCTTTCAGGCTATTCACGTGAACATGATTGGTGCTCTCATCATTTCTCCCCATAAATATGTAGGTTTGTATACATTAATCTTGCCAACCGAAAGATGGAAAATCTTGTGGCATTGATAACTTGAACTTTCTGTATGACATTTTGGTCATCAGCTGTACATAAAGCCACTTTTAATTGTGCTTTGTTGTAGGTGGGCCTTTAAATTTGTATAACTATCAGAATATGTGCTTGCACTATGGGATGACTGTTAATGAGGAAACTGGCAAATGTTTAAATCCTGAGGGCTTTGCTGGTTTCCTTGGTCTTCTCGAATCAATTCCTATGCACAATATGGGTTCAGAATATGGATCAGCTGAGCATGCTATGCCTGACTTGAGGTATATTTGACTTATTTGATTTATGTTGTTGCTCTTGCTGACTCCTAGCCTCGAAAAGTTACAACGGTATTGCTAAATGGATTTTCCTCAAAGCAGTTCCTCAAGGCACTAATCTGGATTATTTTGAACTGCATCTACTTCTTTACGGTTTTAAATTTGAAACTTGGAGTCTGCCGGGTTCATACCACTGCTGCAAATGGACTACTTCTAGGGCTGACTTGGGATCAAATCCAACATGTGCAGGTAGCCTAGGAAAAGAGAAGGCAGCTAGTTTATGTTGGAGATTTTTCCGTTGAATGAAGGAGATTGAGAGATAGGCGATTAGAATCAAAGACAAGGCTTTACCCCTAGCATCTCAGGCTGACAATGCCTCAGGGAACAGAATTTATTCAAGTTGATACTGGTGCTTGTTGTCAGTTGAGGGGTTTGCATCCTCTCCACTTGTGGATAGTCTTTTCCTTTTGGGCAGAGGTCGTGGAATTCAGAAAATGGTGTGAAAGACTAAAATATACAAAGAAAATATTACCAATTCAATTACGAATACGTTGGTAGTTGTTCCAGAGATCTGCTATTGAATCCCATCTTGATCCCGAAACTAAAACCTTAGATGGAGTCCAATGAGAAGAAACAAAGAGTTCGTAGCTCCCTAGTTCCAAAACATAGTCTATGTTGGTTTTTTATTTTTATTTTATTTTTGGTTTGGCTGGATGCGCTGATCCTCATTTATTTGAACCAATCTGATAAAATACTTATACTACCTGGTTTTCTTCCATCTCATTCTATTTATTTTCGTATGTTCTTTCTCTTTTCTCGTATAGTAAGGACCTTTAGGTTTTTAACGCGATTCACCTTTATTTGTTATTAGGTACATTCTAAAGAAACGGTATGGTCGTGGAGCATTTGGAGAAGTTTGGCTGGCGTTTTACTGGAATGGTACAGATGGCAGCAATGCTTCGAATTGGGGTCAAAATAACACCAGAGGGTTTAATACTCTTCACTTCGACACGTCTGATAGAAATTCTCAAACAAACTCATCTGCTCATGATTTTAACTGTGGTGCCCCCAATGACAACTTGTTCATTCTAAAGCGTATAATGGTAAGCAGTTAAATTTTCTAATCTTATATCTTTTCTAGTTAATTCAAGTATTCTTGATCGTCTTAACTTTTTAGTTCTCACCTGATGTTGTGAACTCAACTACATTCCTATATGTCTCTAGCTAGGTTAAGGCGGTTGACTGATGAAACCCTTGTCCATCCCCTCTAATGATGGGATATCAAATCTCATATCTTCCCGTTATCCTGTGGAGGAAGATAACTCTCGCATGTCCAATTCCACCCAGAAAACAATGATTGTGGTCTGAAGTTAATGAGAACATTTTAGATACTCAGTGGTGGTAGTCTAGTTAGACCTTGTATATATTGTGGAAAGTATAGGAATGCTTGGTTTTTGGTAAGAGAGGGTTGTGGAAGATCTTATTATAGATCTGCCAGTGCTTGTGGTGCACCTACCTCTTTGTCAAGCCCCCTTGGATGGCTATTTGGGAGTTTATGCTCACACAAGTATTATGTTTGTGTTTTTCCTGCATCTCTTTGTGGTCGGCAGGTAACTGGAAGCGTGCGGTGCTGCTATATGTGCTTAGGAATATGCTACATTTGTTCCCTTTTTTCCAACTGTGTTTTTCCACATTTTCCGTCAATTTTTAGCTAGACCTGTAGTGTAATGGAGTTCTTTCAGTGTTCAGTCACATTTCTGCCGGTCGCAAACCATAAGTTTTCAAACCATGGCATTTTTGTTTTTCCTATGAGCTGTAGTATGGAGGATAATTCCTGTGTTCGTGACAAAGTTTGTGCTTGTGGGTGTGTACTCATCCGTTCACATTGTGGACAAACTCTTCATTGTCCGGCATTTATTTTATGGTCACTTAAGTGGACTAAGGATCTGTGTTGTGAGCTGGATTTCATGTTCTCAAGTTGTATCTTTGCCTGCTGTTTAGACTAAGAAATTGAAGTTAAGTCTTCAGAGCCTCTATGCCTACTTATTTTCTTGATAAGTATTACCTGGAACCTTAGGAGAAAGGATCTCTTTGGAAGTTCATTTAGGGCAAATTCAACAAGGTCAAGTAGTTGTAAAAAAGTTTTCTGAAAGAGTGGGATTCATTTGCTTTCTAGGACATTTTTTGTAATTGAACGTAAATGCTGCCATTCTTGCTAGAGGTGCAGACCGCTTGACATTTGAGGATTGTAAGGTTATTCCCGAAGAGTGGGCAAAGCATAGACTTTTGGTGTTAGATATTTGTCTCAAGTGGAATAATAGAAGGAGAAAGAAAACTAGATTCCCACGGACTAAATGGTGGGGCCTAAGAGGGGAGAAACTAGAGGTATTCAAGGAAAGAATGTCTCAAGAAGTACGGTGGGGAGTGGAAGGCGATAGTGACAATATGTTGAATACCATAGGTGACGATATTAGAAGAATATCCGATATTGAAAGAAGTTCTAGGGGAGTCGAAGGGAAAAGGTTCAATTCTAAAGGAGACATGGTGGTGGAATGACGAGGTTCAAACCATGGTAAAAGCCAAGAATGAGTGCTTTAAAAAGTGGCAAAATGATTAGAATAAGAATTTTTTTTAGGGTTATAAGCAAGCTAGCAAGGAAGCTAAGAAAGCCGTTAGGGATGCTAAGTTGAAAGCCTATGAGAATTTCTATGCTAGACTCAATAGTAAAGATGAAGAAAAGATTATTTATGAACTTGCCAAGCTGCGAGAAAGGAAAGCTAAAGACGTTTCTCAAGTTAAGTGTATAAAAGGTATTGATTCGGTGGTTGTAAAAGACGAGGCGATTAGGGATAGATGGAAGTCGTATTTCGAGAAATTGTTAAACGAGAAACATGAAGGAGGCTTTGGTGGAAGGAAGTGTATGTACCTGGCAAGAACATAGAATATGAGTTTTATTGGAGAATACAAAAGTTCAAAGTGGTTAAAGCTTTGAAAAGGATGAAACCGGGTAAGGCCTTAGGACCATATGATATCCCTATTGAAGTGTGGAAAAGTCTAGGTGAAAGCTATCTACCTATTAAGAAAATTGGTTGAAAAACATAGAGCAAAGAAGAAGGATCTCCATATGATTTTCATAGACTTAGAAAATGCTTATGATAGGGTGCCTAGAGACATCATATAGTGGGTTCTGGAGAGAAAAGGAGTGACCAAAGGGTATATCGAGGTGATTAGAGACATGTATGAAGGTGTCGTCATTGCCATTAGATCACAAGTACGGGAAACGAGTGAATTTTCAATCACCGTAGGATTGTATCTAGGGTCAGTCTTGAGCTCGTATCTCTTTGCCTTAGTTATGGATGAATTGACTTGATGATTTCAGGAGGATATCCCATGATGTATGATGTTTGTAGCATCGTAGATGAAACTGCTAGAGGTGTTAATACGAAACTAGAAATGTGGAGGGAAGCATTAGAGTCAAAGGATTTTTGGATAAGTAGGAGTAAAACTGAGTATATGATGTGCAAGTTTAGTGTTACCAGCAGTGCGCATGAAGAAAGAGAAATGATTTAGGATCAGGAGATACCAAAGAGTGATCATTTTAGGTATTTAAGCTCAATTATTAGTAGAGATGAAGAGATTGTCGATGATGTGACCCATCGGATCAAAGTGGGGTGGCTCAAATGGAGGAGCGCTACTGGTGTACTATGTGACAAGAGGGTACTTGCAAAATTACAGGAAAAATTCTATGAAACTGCCATAAGACCAGCGATGTTTTATGGAACAGAATGTTGGCCTAATAAGAAACAAGTGAGCAAGATGAGTGTAATAGAAATGAGAATGTTGAGGTGGATGTGTGGTAAGACTAGATGAAACAAGATTAGAGGTGAAACTGTTCATGAGATGGTATGTGTGGCACCTATAGAGGAGAAGTTGAGGGAAAATAGGCTAAGGTGGTTTGGGCATGTCTACCGTAGACCAGGAGATGCAGTTGTTAAGAGAGCAGATATGATAGCTTTGGGTAACAATGCTACGGGGAGGGGTAGACCTAAATTGACATTAGATGCTGTTGTGTGCAAAGATATGAGTATAATGGGTTTGTGTGAACAAGTGGCCCTTGACAGAGCTCAATGGAGGAAAAGGATTCACGTAGCTGCTGACCCCAAGCTATTGGGACATAAGGCTCGGTTTGGTTTGGTTTGGTATGGTAATGTAAATGCTGCCAGATGCTGTTACGTTGACACCTGATAACATATACTGTCCTTGTCTCAGTAGTTTGTGTATCTGGAAGTTATCTTTTCTGCCTACACAGAAATTAGTTACTAGCTTTTTAACCAATATTTTTTGTTGGGGATTAGTAAGAACTAAGCCAGATCATGAAAATAAAGATCACTACTTATTCAAGCACTCTTTTTCCTAATCATTTTCTTGTTATTTCTATGTACATATTGGGTCAGTGCACGTAAGACAATATATTTTTTAGCTCTTGTAAGGTCGTACCCATCATCTTGAGGTACACAAGTACTTTAGTGCTGCTTTCACATTGCAATGTATACTTACCATTTGTGTGGTCTTTCTCGAGGAGATGGACAAGAAGAGGTTTGTTTGTTTTCCATAATACGCTAATCTTCGTAGCACAAAATGATGAATTACTGTAATCCTGCAAATAGGTGGAGAGAGGGACCAGTGTTTACTTAAGTGGCCTGCGGGAAAAGTATTTTGGTGAAGTTTTCTTAAATGCATCTACATTTCTTGGAAGCTTGCCATCAGCTAGAATATCGGAGTCAGTCTTAAAAAAATCGCAACCAGATTTCAGTGAACTTCCGAAAACAAATGAATCAGTTGCTCATGAGACCGGGGATGCATGGAATCTTGATAATATATCACGATACAGAAATAGACTGCAGAGAGTTACCTATGAAGAAGGTTTGAATCATATTGCAAGATATGTAGAGTCTTTCGAGTCTCGATCTAATGAAATATGGCTTGTATTTCGCCACGAAGGTGTGTCCTTGTCAAAGATTTTGTATACAGCGGAAAAAGTCGGAAATAGCACTGATGATGCAAGGGATGAACACGCAAAACATGTCCAGATATTGCGTCCATCAAAATGGTGGCATTGGTTGAAAACAACAGAGGCAGGACAAGAGGAAATGCGCAACCTTATCTGGCAATTGGTATGTCTGCAGTATACACCTGAGTTGATTTTTAGACTTGGGCATCCTTTCACTTGGACAACATTGTGGTTTATAGTCAAGTTTTTATATGTGTTTTTCTAATATGCTGAGCCTTGACTAGGATGGGCAACCATCTAGATTTCATCCCTTCTTCGCAAATTAGTTGTTGCCTTGGGTTACTTGGCTTGGTGCCACCTCTGTGCACGTGATGCATCCCAAGAAGGTAGATGATCCAGCTTTCAAAGTGGTTAAACACGATACCCGGAGTGTGCATAAGTCATAACTTCTCTGCCAATGGATGGGGTGTGGTATTATGGGTTCGGTCTAGGGCTGCAAACGAACCGAGCTGCTCGCGAGTAGCTCGTGGCTCGGCTTTGCTTGACTCATTTAGTTAACGAGCCGAGCTCGAGCTTGAGTTTTAGGGCCGAGCTCGACACTCAAAAGCTTGACTCGTTTACATCTGAGCCAAGCTCTAGCTCGATTTTTAGGCTCGTGTAGTAAACGAGCCGAGCTCGAACACGCCAAAGCTTAGCTTGGCTCGTTTGCACCCCTAGTTCGGTGATATATTTCAGGATGAGCTATCTTTGTGAAAGTTATATGTTATTACTACAGGCGTCTAGGAAACACATTTTGAAATCCACGGCTACAACAATGCATATACTTCCAATGTAGCTCAGCTTAAAACTCTTAGTACCTGCTTACAATCATTAATGCTTTGTTTGGTTTGTGTTTTGAAATTTTTTTTGAAAAATTGTAGGGATAATAAGTGGGGAGAGAGATAGAGAGAGAAATGTTAGAAGTAGGAAGAATCTAGGGGGAATTTTTTGAAAAATTCTTTTTGAAATGGAAGAGAACAAGGCATTAGTTTGTGGAAGTATGTACCTTCTTGTTAGAGTTGTGGTCCTTGTGGAGCTCTACGCTGTGGCTTTTTTTTATAGAATGCCTATAAGCTTATTTTTCTGCTTCATGCATACCTTAGCTGAAATGTAGTTCATTTCTTCAGGTTATTTTTGTAACTTGTTCTTCATTATGAGGTGGCTGATGTATTTATTCTTTTCTCAGTTGATGGCACTCAAATCCTGTCATGAGCGCAATATCACCCACAGGGATGTTAAACCTGGTGAGGCACCATATTTTTATGTCTTAGACGATCTTGACGTAACATATGAACAAACTGATAGTTAGAAAAGAGAACTGGCATAGTTCTAATGAATGCATTTTGTTGACAGCAATCTAAACCTATATACCGTTGGTTAGTATTCTGTTGTCAACTTTCTGCACGGCATTTGCAACGCATGGAGTCTTTCAGATCTGTTTGGGACCTTCTTCACTAAAGAGTATTGCTAAACTGCTCTTTGCGGTGCTGCTCGTAATTTTTTATTGATTTTGGGATAGTTTCCTTATCTTTAGACCTTTTTCTTCAGAATCTCTCTACTTACTGAAGTGTCCCATGGTTTTCTGGTTCTACCTTTAGATTATGAGTGGAACATGCTTTTGTTTTTGGTTTCATTTATTAACTAAGATTGTTTCTTTTCTCCTTGAAGAGAACATGGTCATTTGCTTCGAAGATCAGGACTCTGGGAGATGCTTAATAGGAATTCCAAGCAAGGATATGAGATACACAACCAAAATGTACTTCAGATTGTATCTATCTGTTATAGTATTTTCCTTTTCCTTTTATTCTTGGCAGGACAATCGTGCTAGAAGGTGAATACTTATTGACTGCTGAATGGAATATTTTAGTATTTTAGGCTTGAAGGGAACTTTTTTGAATGTATCTAGAAAAAAACACTTCTCTTTTTGTGTTCTTGGATTAAATTGTAACCAAGTTCCTGGCGTCTTAACAACCTAATCCCGAAAGTTTGAGGTGCAAAATAGTTTGGGCTTGTTCAGTTCCTATCAAACGAGAAGCAAGCCAATTTTGGAGGTTCTTAAATAATTACTAGTCTCAGATTTATGGCAAATAGAAATTGGGGTTCAGTCATACAATAGTCAACAAATGACTTAGCAGGCTGAAAGATTTCAGCCAAACAGTTCGGCTTTGTTTGGTTTGGGTTTTGAGGGAGGTTTTTGGGACAATGAGTGAAGAGAGATAGAGAAATGAGAGTAATAATTGGAGGGAAAACTTATTGGGGACCGTGCACAGAGAAAGGGTTTGGTTCTAGAGACCCAAAGCGAATAGAGTCCTTTGGATGGGATGTAGTGAATCCTTTTCTTTTCTTTTCTTTTCGGAAATGTCAGTGAATATTTGTTTGGCCAATTTAGGCAGTCATCCCTTTCTTTGCATAAAAGCAAGGGCCATGACTAAATCATTCTCTCAGATTCTCAGGTGCATTTCTTCCGTTGAGTCGGTTTAGCTGAACCACTGATCCAGAACCAACCTGGGCGAGTATGTTCTTACTACTTAGGAGTCAAGATTGACAACTCAGGAAGCTATACCAACCATAATACTGACCCATATTCAGTTGTATCTCCCTCTATCTCCCTTATTTGTTCTTATTCTCTCTCTCTATTTTTTCCCATTGGGTTCTTCGTTCGAGAACAAATGGAGCAGAGTCACGTTTTTGGAGTTTCACTTTTTCTTTCCTCATCTTTTCTTTATTGGCTAGTGAGTACTGACTTTCTATTGGAAAGTGTCTTATTGAATTCCACTAGATTTGATTTGTTTTGCACTAATTACTACTACTTCGGTTTAATTTAGAACAGTGTTGAGCAGAACGGTGAAATAGGATTCCTTAACAGTCTTTAGACAAGGGTTGTACTAACTTGAACTTAGGGGTGACTGTCGACTGGTCATTTTGTATAGAATCTTAAACATACTTGTGAAGACATCTTTTTTGAAATTAGGCATGTGTTAATCAATTCACTTGGCTTCATCTCATTCATTCTTGAGCCTTCATGCTCTTTTTCACCTGGTCGGTATTGGTCTCAATTATTAGTGGCGAATGTTAAAGAACAGTCATGACGTGTCAATGTTCAACCATGGTTTCTGAGTTTGATACTTCCTGATTTTGGGTCTGTGCTGCTTCTGATAAGTCCATATGATACATCTCTTGCTGATGCATAACAATCTTATGGGCTGAACTTTCTCGGAATCAAAATGTTTTGGTGGTTAACTAATACATATGATGTACCTGTCCTAGATTCTATTTCTTGAATCGCTCCAACATTTTTTTTTTAATTGGTTCATTTGGTGGCAAGTCCAGCAAAGTTAGTGTATGTGTTTCTTTTAGTTCTTGAAGTTAATTTTTCTCCCTGCCATCACAAATTGATTTCCAAATTTGTGACTTTTGGGATTTTATTTGAAAGAAGGTTGTTTTGCCTTGGATATTCATGTCTTCTCTCCTAATCTTTAGGCGCGTGATTGACTTTGGTAGCGCGATGGATATGTTTACGATGAAGCATTTATATGGTTCTGTTGGACCTTCAAGGTATTTGTTCTCCTATGAGCCTTTTCCTACTGCAACTGTATGTGAATTGTTTTCTTACAAGCTCAACTATTATATGTTTATCTCGATAGGTTTTGCGAATAATTCAAGTTCCTGTAGGCAATTTAAATGGCTCAGCAATGAGCTGACTAGGTTCACGTGACATATTCATCACTATCTTGGAAATAGATGGTCTGAGTAATGGCTTCTTGTTTTTATTACGTTGATATTTTCCCCTTGATCAGGAGCATGAGTAAGCTATTGTCCACTCTATTGAATTAGAAAGCCCCTTTTCTCAAACCTGTTGTCAGAAAATCCTTGTTCCACCATTTGATTAATCACCACATTCCACTTCAGGATGGAACTAATTACTCTGTAAATTTTCCTAGTTAATGCTATTTCTCTCAGTTAGTCTATCTGCAAATGACCACTGACTTGTCAGTTAGTTCAGAACATATTGCTCTACAAGCACTGCTATCTTGGAGGATTCGACAGAGTAGTGCAATATCTTTCGTATGTCACAATAGTTGATTTTGTGCTTGTTTTAGAGCATCATGCTTTGTAGCTCCACCAACTTGAGTTATGTGACCAATTTTATATGGGAAAGCTGTGTTCATCTACCCACCAGCTGCAAGGAAGTGTGGGGATGGGTCATGCTTGATTGCTCTATATTTGACTTCTCATGAAATGTGTGCTTGTGATTTACCATTCCGCCCACCATGGCATAGTTGTTTCTGACTTGTAGGAGACTTTGAACCTTCTTCAGAACTTGTGGTGATACCCCCCAAGTATCGTGGAGGATATATTGGAAGATATAAACATGATCCGTTACTTGTTGTCTTAACTAATTAATTTCCATTTAATCTTTCATTGTCTTCAGATCTGAACAAACTTACGAGTATACTCCTCCAGAAGCTCTTCTAAACGCTAGTTGGTACCAAGGGCCAATGCAAACGACTTTGAAGTATGTAAAGTTTCATTTAGTTGATCTTAATAAAATGTCTGCCTTCCTTTCCAAATCCTCAAATCGTAAGGCATGCTTCAAAGTTAAGCCAAGTAAACAGAAAAACTGCTGCTTCTCCATTCGGTGAAAGTTGTGGACTTCCATTATATGTTTGATGGGCTGATATTCTGCAATCACTTTTTTTGTTTGGTAGGTATGATATGTGGAGTGCAGGTGTTGTGTTCTTAGAGTTGATTTTAGGATCACCAGATGTATTTCAGATAAGTGCTTTGACGAGTGCTCTTTTGGACCAGCATCTTGAAGGTTGGAATGAAGGCTTAAAAGAGCTTGCACATAAGTAAGTCCTCTCAATGAGAAGCGTGAAGCCTATTACTTAATTCATTGTTCAATGTTTTAATTCTTCTCCTCGGAGATGAGAAAATTGTATTAGTGAATGGCCTTGATTGTACTATATCTGTGATAGCTGTCCATTTGCTTTATGAAGGTAATCTGTGATACTTATGCAAGAGTCCCTGGCCTAAGTTCCAGGTTATTTACCATGTTGAACCGGATCATGCACTTAATTGCAAGCGTAAATATGGTCCAACTGTTACACGGTCTTGGGTAGAACTCACCCCCAAAGCAAGCTATTGAAGTGAGGGTGTCCTCATGGATGCTTATATTCTTCATATTACTTTGGTACCCAAGCGACGTGGGACTTCGCTTCACACCAATTTCCTACTTAAGTTGTAAAATAACTTCAACCCGTAGTTATACTTAAATGATGACTCTTTCTTGACCTCAGAATGGTAATAGGTTGCATTCATATGCCGTTAAAAAAAAAAAAAAAAGGTTGCATTCATACACTTTGTAGATTATATTACAAAGTTTAGGAACATAGCTTTGAGTTATGCTTGCTAGATGTTGAGCATATAGAGGATAACTATCGATTTCGATTTCAATTCTGGTCTTACATCTTGATGGAGATTTGTATACAAACCCATAAAGCTTCATACATTAACTACTAGGTCGGCTACAATAGGCCTTGACAAATTTTATAGAAAATCCGCATTGAAGAAAGTATGCATTCTAATGAAAGTAAATAAAAAAGCTTGCCTTCCTTGTTTGAGTAGATCTTTTAATATTGATTATCAATGTTGTGCTTTGTGGTGCCAGACTTCGAGCATTCATGGAACTGTGCATCTTAATGCCTGGGAGTTCCTCAAAAAAGTATCATGTATCCGGTATGAAGGGTGGGGTAAGTTTACCTTCCTTGTATGGAATTCTCTTTCTCTCTCTCTCTCTCTCTCTCCCTCACACACACACACACACACACATCCACAAACGCACATGCACATTTTTGGGTTTGTTTGGATGATAAAACATGGGTTTTAGTAGCAGGTGTTTGCATAATATGACAAACTTAGATGTTTGCTAATATGGAATTCTACCGTCCACTTGACAGACAATAATCTCTGTATCCGCACCGGTCGTTATAAAGGAAATGTTAAATATTACGGAACTTATATCCCAAAAAATGTGGAATGATTTGTGGTCATTATTACCTCTGATAGCTGTTAATGAGCACATAAAGGGATTCCTACGGTGGTTAAAAACATACAAGCATAGTTCTAGGACATATTCTTTGTCATGGTACCAGTGGATCAAGTTGCAACGACAGCCAATGATGTGTCTTTGAAGTGGTATGATGTGATACTTACAATAAGTTCACTTTGGCAAACTAGTAAACAGATATTATATATGATCTACACTTCTGAGAAATCTCTCTCAAACCATTCTATTCCTGACTTACTGTAGTCGGTAAATTATTGGTCGATAGAAGGATAGGATGAGGGGGTTTTGGTCTCAAAATCTGAAAATTATCCTTTACTTGAGGTGATTCTTTCGGGTATTCATGGAAAGGAGGTACATGTATCAGGCAAATTGTATGCGTGTGTGGAAGTATGGTTCGAGATATGGTTGGCAATAGTGAGAGGTGTTAAAGTATCAACTCAACCTATTGGCAACAAGGGGAGAACAAATGCTCATATACTAGCTTTTTTGTAGCCAATAGGTATGTGTATATAAAAACTCAGTATGAATTTCGATTCCGGTTAAATAATTCAACCAATTCGTCTGGCATTTTATGCCATGGTAAGTAATTATGCTGTAGAAGGATGAGATATAATGAATATATTGTTTGTCACATGTATACTCAAGCATGCTCGTTGATATCAAACCAGGGTGCAAATTCACCAGCTTCCTGGAAATGCTCTGAAGAATATTTCTCCCAGCAAATAAAAAATAGAGATCCGCTCAAAATTGGGTTAGTTCCCAAGCCCCACAATTTTAATGAATAGTGCATTTTATATCCCATAATAGTTTTGCTTCAACATAAGCTTATTTCTCATGTTTTGCAGGTTTCCAAATGTTTGGGCTTTGCGATTAGTACGTCGATTGTTAGTTTGGGATCCTGTAAGTCATTACATCTGTTTTTTTTACTAACTTAATAAGTTGCCCAAAATAACTTTTCTGGAAAGTAGCAAGATGGGTTAGGCAACAGAACAATGTTATGGTGGAAAAGGGGGAATTGTTTATTGACACAGACGTGGTCCAAATGGACATTATAGGGAAAGCAAAACTAATAAATATTTGTCACCGACACTCAGTCAGATGTTTCACTACTATTATGTTACCTCTGCAGGGAACTCTTTGTTGTACTGTTAGTAAAATTAACAAAGCCTTAAAGCCCGACTACTTTCATTGCGCATTTAAACTAACCATTCTAGACGACTTTCCCTTGTTAGATCATCTTTGCTTTGTCTAGAACAAGTTCTAACAGAAAATTTTCAAGTCTTAAAAACATCTTTAATTTGGACATGATTGTGGAATATTTATAGCAATTGCAATTGTAGGATGAACGACTGAGTGTTGATGAGGCTCTGCAGCATCCTTATTTCCAAACCAATCTCCAAGGATGAGCTCATGGAAAATGTGGTTCATGTGCCATTTCAAACATGTGTTGTATGTGTGCTGAAAAGGTACTCTATTTTGTTATGCTTACCAAACTAGGAGACTACACATTTTGATATTGTGATGTTTTTGTTGTGTTGCAGATTTCGGTTCACTTTGACGTGATTTTGACTGCACTGTCATTTGATTACATGGGGAAGACAGTCACACGCCAGAATTATGATCCGCGCCGGAAAACGTTTACTGAAACTGGAGAGCCACGTGCATCAAAACTGCAATATCGTTCTAATCTAGGTGCCTCTCTGAGGAGGCTGCTGCAAAATCGCAGTCATTATTTGGTCTTCGCCGCAACTCTTGGTATATACATTATCCGGTGCAGAGGTGAGGAATTCTTCAGCATCTCCTCAACTGACAGCTTTATCATCCAAACAAACCCAAAAATGCAGTGCCAGATGGGATATACCTCTTGGGATTCAGTGCAAATGGCATCGAGGTTAGTTTGTGTAAATATAGTGCCACATGGGAAAAACATGGCATATTTTTTTTTTTTTGGGTCAAACGGAATTTGGAAAAACATGGCATATACAGAAGTTGATAATTTGCTTGTGCTGTCTTCCTGAAATGTACAGTGATTTCAGTTAGAATCCGAGTTATATAAAGTACTTAAGCATGTTCTGTTTCTTCTTGACATGTACAGTGATTTTAGTTTTGGAATCCACTTCTAGTAATAATAGGAGGAAAAATCATTCCGCAAATTTTCTGCTGCAAGAGAGAAAAAAACAAGGATTGGCCTGGAATTTAAGGCGTTCCTACAAAACATATCATTTCAGTTTGGGTTTTGCTGCTCGGACTTCTAGCTTACACCTCTATCTTATTATGTGATGCAAAATGAGACCTATCATAGTCTTAGTTGGCGATTCAAATTGTTCATTTTTACAGGACTCGACACTTACATCATTCATGCAAAAACTAGGCCGATCAACCATTAATATTCACATTTAAAAAAAAAACCATTAATATTCTTTTGCACATATTAAACTTTTCTAAAAAGGACACTTAACATCGTTCATGCAAAACTAGGTCGATCAACCATTAATATTCATTTGCACATATTATACTTTTCTATAAAGGAACGGGTGGACGGATTTTAATGCCTTCTTTTAAAACAAATGCGATTGGACAAAATGCTTTCGGTGTTCGATTAATTTGATTTTGTTCAGGTAATTTGTGTATTGAAGTCTACCAAATAAATGACATAGAATGGTTAAATACGATCGTGGCGGATCTGAATTTGGTAAATAAGACCATTATAAGAACCCCAAGGGGTTTGGTCAAGGCATTAGTGATATGAGACAATAACTAAAGGAAAATGATATTGGCACTCCAAAAATTGATGCAGACACTTCCAAAAACAAATGAAAGTGGCTTTGGAGTTACACTGATTTTGGAGTGCCTACATCAATTTTTGGAGTGCCAATATCATTTTCCTAACTAAAGGCTAACTCCAGAGAATTCGAAAGGTCAAATCTTATTATGAAGGCTAAATATCCCAAACTTTGGAGCTATTAGAGGTTTGCCCAGTCGTACTACAAGGGCTAGGGGTTTGGTTAAGTGAGTGATAAAGCAAATGACTGCTTGTCCTCCATGAGATTGAATGATTGAATTTCACGCGGATCAAACATTTTAAATCTTGGAGCCATTTGCTTGGTCACTGAATATAGAAATTTGGAATTAGTTGAGATGCGCGTAAGTTGACCAAAGCATTCGGTTATTAAAAAAAACTACAAGGGCATAAAATTAGTTCAAATTGTTCCGAACACCCGATTATAAAAAATGATGACTCCTACTAATGAAAAATTAAAAGACCATTATAGGTCTATCACAAGAGAAACACGCTAGAAAAAATTAAGGCTATGTTTGAAACCTGTGGAAAATAAAATAAAATAAAATGGGGGAAAAATGAGAAAAAAAAAAACGGAAAATTTACTATTCTCAAAACTTACACTTTGTTTGGTTCAACATTTCAAAAGTTACTTTCAACTCTCGACACAGTTTTCAATAAATCTTTCTCTCTATCTCTCTCCATTCATTACCACTCCAACTCTCAAAAATAACTTTCTAAATGTTAAACCAATCGGAGTATTTATTTCTTCTTTCTTTCTCTCCCAACCAATGAATAGGATAATTTTCGTTTTCTTTCTTGAGTTCCAAACGGAGCCTATAATAAAGAGAAATGCTGCGTGCAAAGAAAATAGGCAAAGAAACGACTTTTAAAGTGTACATGAACGGCTCAGATGTACTGTACAGTGAATCTAGGCACGGAAGAAGAAAAAGAAAGAAATACTCCCGCGCCAAAGCAGCAGTCGTCGCGTTTGGCTACTAAAATCGTCATTTATGTGCGTCGAGACGATAACGTGGTCAAAAAGAAACGAAGGAAAATCCCTCTGATTGTGCGAATCTTGACACGTTCTTCACTTCATCATCATCGATCTCAACAAAATCACTTCATTCCCTTCCCAATTCTCCAACCAAACCCTAAAATACAGCTTACCGCACTCCTCTCTCTCTCTCTCTCTCTCTCTCTCTCTCTCTCTAGAAATCTATCTCCCAAACCGGAATAGAACGGAGTAATTTCGAAGGACTTGATTTCTTCTTGAATTCAAAGATGTATCAGAAAATAGATGTGGAGTCGGGATCGTCTACTGCGCCGCTGTACCCGATGATGCTGGAGAGCCCGGAGCTCCGCTGGGCATTCATTCGCAAGATTTACTCCATCGTCACCGTCCAATTGCTCCTCACCATCGCGGTTGCCGCCGTCGTCGTTGCCGTTGAACCTATTTCGGTCTTCTTCGCCACCACTTACACGGGCTTGGCCCTCTATATCGTGCTCATCATCACGCCCTTCATTGGTAACTCGATCTCTCTCTCTCTATTTGCCTTCACCACCATTTAAGCTTTTGCGAATTACTATGTTGAATCGTTTCCTACCTTTTTTTTTTTTTATCAGCGAATTGTTTCCTATTGTCCATATTTTGGTACTGTACTTGGGTGACATGGGTGTCTTCATACTACTCAAGTTCGTATTCGTTCCTTAAAAGCTTGTTCCAAATCGGTTTCACACAAACCAACCAAGCTTGAACAAATTTTTTGAAGCTCGAACAACTATTACTTGGCCCGTTCAAATTATGATTTACTGTAAAAATTTAAGCTACTTGAGATTGGCTAGTGTTTGGCTTGATTAAAGCTCATTTTAGGTTGGCTTGTATCATAAACTAGTTAAGCTCGAGCACATATTTAAGCACGTTATGTTTTCAAACCAAGTTTAATCAACCAACTGCTTTGCTCGTTTGCCTCGCTTATTACCCCTTTCCAAGAATGGCTTTTCACATTTACATCATACTACTAAGCATCTTCTATGATAACAGATTAATACATATGGCCTTGTGGTGGGACTTAGGTTTTGCTCTCTCCTAAGGTCTTATAAAATCCATTTGAACCATCCCATACAGGCTCTGACCCAGCTTTTGCTGGGCTCATTGGGCCCCCGCTAGTGCACGGTGTGATTGGTCCCCAGGATTAGTTGAGGTGCACAAAAGCTAGCCTGGACAAATGAGCTATCAGAAAACAAATGACAAGCCTTTTCTCAAGCCAAAGTCCTGAGAACTTGAAAAATGAGCTCCAATGGTCGGCGATTCTCAAGCCATAAAATAGCTTTGCCATTTCTCTTAAGTTGACATGAGAAATTGCAAATCCCGTTAGTGCCGTGGGAGTGTTTGTTTGGACATATGGTTTGATTTGCTTTGGCTTGGTTATCAGTATTTGTTTGTTGCAATCTCAAATGATTCAAGAGATCGAACGGCCATGATGGGATAAGATAAAAAAAAAATGTTTTTGGCATCATTAGAGCAATTTTGCCAAATTTTAGCAAAATGCCATTGTAGCAAGCCAAAAAATAGCTTTGGCTCAAAAAAGATGACTCAAACCATTGGAGATAATCACTTGATAGGCTCCTTATATCACCTGTTACTAGAAACAATAGTGTTCAGGGTAAATTGATGATTGATCATGCTTTGTTGGTTAACCAGTGAAGAGAACTTGAATGAAAGTTCCACCATCAGTTAGGTGGTTAGCATAATGGGATTCTATTGGGACTGGTGACAGATTAGAATCAATCAAATGTGATGACTAAATGTCGTTCCCTTATGATTTGTTGTTTATTACTGGCTCCGTTTTGGAGTACCTCACCTTTTGGTTGTGTTGTTGCAGTGTTGTGGCCATTGTCCTACCATTACAAACGACACCCAGTGAACTATTTCCTCCTTGCCATTTTTACTGTTTCCTTGGCTTTTGCTGTGGGATTGTCGTGCGCTTTTACCAGTGGTAAGCGATTTGGATCTTTGCAATATATTTACTTGCTTAAAATCTAAAGTGATTGCACAGTATATGTGTAGTGTCATATCAAGTTAAGGACAGAATTGAGATCATTTGGAGGGGACAACCTAATGCTGGGTATGGTTACGGGAAAACATGGAAGTCTGGTTATACTGGAGTCAATTATCTGAATTTGAATTTGAAACTCAGTAACTATTGGCAGTTCTATTAATCCCATTTGCATTATTGAGCTTTCTTAGCAGTTAACAGTAGTCTTTGGTTCTTGGTTTTTGCTTAGTGTCTTGATTGTGGGGATTTCATCTTTGGCAGAGTCTAAAATACTTGTTTTCCATCAGTTGAATGATTTAACTGAAGTAATAGTTATGACAGTCTTTCATTGCCTGTGTTGGTTGTCCGATATTCAGAATACATTGTAATTTCATTGGCCGCAGGGAAGGTAATCTTGGAAGCTGCGATCCTAACAGCTGGGGTGGTTGTAAGTCTCACCTTGTACACGTTCTGGGCTGCGAGGAGAGGCCATGATTTCGGTTTCCTAGGGCCCTTCTTGTCTGGTGCTCTTTTTGTGCTTATTCTCTTTTCTGTCATTCAGGTATGTGAATATCCATATTTGCCTTTGTCAATCTGTTGGCCCCGATCTCTTCTGCCAATTTTGCCTCCATTTTTTTTATTGGGATTTGACTTATCAATTCTCGCTTTATCTACTTCCAGATATTCTTTCCCCTGGGTCAGATCTCGGTTATGATCTATGGGTTTCTGGCTGCAATCATATTCTGTGGGTACATCGTGTACGACACAGACAACCTGATTAAGCGTTACTCCTATGATGACTACATTTGGGCTGCAGTGTCGCTGTATCTGGATATCATCAATCTCTTCATGGCATTGTTGACTATCTTCAGAGCTGCAGATTGAATGGAATCCCTCTGTTCTATGCCCTTCCATTGCTGTTCCCCATTTTTTGGTGTAATTTGCTGGTGAATGATGCGTACATACTCTGTTGTTCCCTGTGTTGCTCTGGTTAATCAAATCCAAATTCAACCCTTTTTATCTTTTGTTCTTCTTTGTGTCTGTATTAGGGTGTAGCCGGTGGTAGTCGTAAAATACACATACTATTAGTTTGGAGTATATCTGAAATGATGGTGAGCAGTGTAAATTGCATTGTTTTCAGTTTTTCCACAGTGCTTGCATCTGGTGGATATGACATGGGTCAGGGTATATGTCTGATAGGTCTACCGTCTACCCGATTTAGATGCTTGGTTTCTCTGCCTTTCATGGCTCCCAAGGAGAAGGAGCAAGTTTGTGTTTTAGATGTGTTCCAATACTGGAATTAAGACAAGAAAGGCCCAACGCTTGAACACGTATCTGAGTACTTGTAACATGGTGTGTGTGGTTCGTAGAATCGTAGGCAAAAGTGCTCAAAATACTGAATGGCCAGTTCTATTACCAGACTTTGGAGAGAACACCTTAACTATGAAGGGGCCACAAATTTGAGCTGCAAACTTCTTTTCTTTTTTGACAGGTAAGAGGGTGAAAAAAAAAGAAGTGAAAAGAAGTTGATCACTTGTAGGGCATGCTTTTTTCTTCTTCTTTTCCCTTTAGGTCTGAATGGACTTTTTTGCCCATACTTTGTCCGTTTATTTTCCCGACAAATCAACAAAGTGAAAAGAAGTTGAAGACAAGTTAATTAAGAACGAAAATAACTTATTTACGATGCAAAACGAAGCCACCTTAGTTTTCAGAATCTAATGCTATTCTTCACGATGATGCATTGGCGTTCTTGCATGGCGAAGCGTACCTAGCTAACGGTCTTTGATGCTATTCCCACTGCAGGCTGTGGATGTTTTATCCCTCATTCAGTCACAAGAACAAGCTATTTGTTTTGGCAAATATTCCTAGGATGGAGCTGAATTTGATCAGATTACACACTACACATTTGGATTACCATCCTAGTCAAAACTAAACTTTGTTTGTATTCTTAATTTCTTTTATCACCTCCTTTTTTCGGGTCAATTTTTTTTTAAAATTTCCTCTAAACTCTTTAGTTTTACTTCGATTTAAGTTCTTGATAAGAAAAAAAAAAGAAAGAAAAAGGACAACACTTGCAGCTAACCTTTTCTTGATTTTTCTAAATTATCAACACCATTGCTTTTTGGTTTTCTGAGAATTATCAACACCCTTGCTAACGTCGAACAAGTTCAAATGTTAGAACTCAACAAACAAGTTCTTTCCCAGTTGAGGTGAGCGTATGCTGATTTGGACATCTGGTTACATAAAAGAAATTATTCTCCATTTATTGGTACCAAACAATTCACAAAGGTGGTTTGGATATCCGGTTATATATAAAAAAACTATTCTCCATTTATTGGTACCAGACAATTTACAGAGGTCACAAAAGGAAGTCTACTCGAGTGCACATTGAAGCTTTTCAAACATGTTTTGAACGGCCAGAATTTTAGAGAGAGAGGAAGAGGAGAGAGAGTGGTTGACTGAGGAAAAGAAAGAGTGGTCGAATCTGGGTTGGCTAAAACACGTTTGAACGGTTCGAATGTGCGATGAATGGATACCACGTGGTCAAGGACGGAACCAAGATTTTACCCTAGCAGTGGCGAAATATATACTAAAAAAATCTAGTAGTGGCGAGACTATATAAATTGGGCATAATTTTTTTTTTTACATATAATAATTGCATTTTCTAAAATTCTTGTCGTGGCAATCGCCGCCACTAGACCCCCCGATCCCATCCGTGGTGTACCCAATTTGCACCCACGAGAGGAAACAAATGAATGTCAGATACAATATCCACGTGTCTCATATACACCTTTACAAATGTCCGCACGTGTGGACGACCACCGAACAATGCCCTCCTCCATAGAACGGAGTACTCTCGCTCTCCTCCAACTCCATCTGGGCTGAATTCTGTGTCCAAATTAAAGATGTGCCAAGTACTGTACCGGAAGGTTGATTTGGAGGCGGGAGCGACGCCGCTGTACCCGACGATGCTGGAGAGACCGGAGCTCCGGTGGTCCTTCATTCGCAAGGTTTATTCCATATTGACATTTCAGTTGCTGCTCACTGTTGCAGTTTCTGCCGTCGTTGTCAAAGTCAGCCCTGTCGCGCACTTCTTCGCCACCGCTCCCGACGGCCTGGCTTTCTACATCTTACTCCTTTGCACGCCCTTCATTTGTACTCTACTACTCCGTCATTACCATCACTTCATCATGTGTCTAAAACTACAATTCATTCGATATTTCATGCGTCACGATCCGATTTTCACGCTCCATTTTTTATAATTGCACTATTTGTTTCTTCTTGTACAGTGGCGGAGCCGAATTTTGACCTGAGACTGTCTTAATAAATATTTATACTACTATTTGATCAAAGCAAAACGTGTACTTATTTTATTATAAAATTTTTGTTTTTCAATATATTACATTTGTACAATGAAATGATTTTAGCATAATTTAGTTAGAGTATACCAATCATTTTATTTTTTTCTTTAGGTTTCTTCAGCGGTCACGTGTTTATTTTTTATTTATGAACGAAATTGGTAAATGAGAATGTAAAATAACCGATTTTTTATCCAATAAACACAATTAATTATCAATAATATTCAAAATCAAGTATATAGAAAATAAAAAATTTAAAACTTAGAAGCTCGCTCCTGACGCTCCGGCCCCAACATAGCTCCATCCCTAATCTTGTGATGTTCATTTACAAGACGAACACGTTGGTTCAAAATCATATTAATTGCATTATCAATTAATTCAGAACATGGAAATGATTTAGAACCTGGGTTCTGATCCAATGAGTGCGGAATTGTTTTCACATTTGTTTTTGTTTTCCGTTCTCACAATCAATGGATTGATATCCAATTAACATGATTTTAAACTACAATTTAGCAGTTTGTCAAGATCTACCATATGAATGGAACCCATCATTGAACTAAATCTGGCAAGTTCTCACAATCAATCGATTGATATCCAATTAACATGATTTTAAACTACAATTTAGCATTTTGTCAAGATCTGCCATATGAATGGAACCCATCATTGAACTAAATCTGGCAAATGATCGGAAATCGCCAAACTGCACCCTATACAGTTTTCGGGAGACGAACCGTGTTCTAACAAGATTACCCTTTAAACTCAAGTGTAAGAAATTTGCTCATGAAAGGCTAATGATATAAGTTTACATATATGATTGACCAAAAGAAGAGTTTTCATAGAAAAGGAATGTGAAAATCACTTCTATTTCACAAATGGAACATATATATATAGAGTCGTTATAATGTTTGGGAAACATTTTGTTGTTGTTGTGCTTTGTGTGTAATTTAATGAAGTTTGATTTTGTTGT
Organism: Rhododendron kiyosumense; assembly: GCA_019656275.1. Classification (NCBI taxonomy): domain Eukaryota; kingdom Viridiplantae; phylum Streptophyta; class Magnoliopsida; order Ericales; family Ericaceae; genus Rhododendron; species Rhododendron kiyosumense. Next base: position 42,037 of record BPLS01019739.1, read on the forward strand.
GGCAGTGTTGTACCCGTTGTCCTACTATCACCACAAACACCCGGTGAACCACATTCTCCTTGGGCTGTTTACTGTTTGCATTTCTTTTGCAATCGATCGGATTGACGTCTGCTTTTACCGACGGTAAGCCCTTCTTTCTGGTGTTTGCATCTTCTTCGAATGGGTAATCGAATCAATTTGGTGACACTTAAATTTGATAGTCTACTTAGTTGTATGGGAATTCGAACCAAAATGGGTGTCAAGTGGGAGGAAATTATCAATGAAAGATGATGGAGGGACTCCGTTGAAACGGAATAAGGTTCAGAATGATCAAACCGAGTCTGCAGAAACAAAGTAAATCTAGTAGTTAAAACCATGAGTCTAAGAGTGTAACTTGTAAAGGGTTGGAATTGCCGGATCTTTTTTTATCAGAAAAATTGCAAAAGGTGAGATTTGAGAATGAGGATAGAGGGGACATGTGGGTCCTCATAAAATAGATAGATGATATTTTTTTTTATAGAATGAGATGAGTAGTACGATGTTCGATTTGGGTATGATAGAGAACGAAATAAAAAGAAGAAAATGCTTTTGATAGTTGAACTAAATAGTACCACACACAAGTTCTATTAGACAATCCATGGGTCCTAATCGCCTCATGATCTAGCCTCACTTTCTACCTAGAGCATATCTTACACGACAAACCCCGGACTAATTTATTGGGACCACATGTTTCCAGTGCCCTTCCTAATCCGTGAACTTGTCTACTAGTTTATGGTTCTCGGTGGTTGCTATGATTGTTTTTTTGGTAAGCACTCCTTCCATAAAAACACGAAACACATTACAACCTCTTTAGGGGCATACCCCTACTATACACTGCCTTTTATAGATAACCATACTATTCACTAAGTCAATGTACCATATCTATACAGCAAGAGACAAAATAAAACAAAACAATTCATCTAGCTAGACCAAATTTTTTTCCAGAACGCTATCAACTATCACATAAAACCTTATTTTCCTGAGTAGGCTTCATGCCACAGCTAAACAGTCTATCTTTTATACTCAGTTAATGCTGGATTGCCAACCATAAAATAAAAGCCCAACGAGGAATGTTCCTGCTAAACCAAACAATCTTTGTCCACTGTTGTATAGGAAGTTTAGTCCGAATAGCTTTCCAAGCCGAGTGAACAGAATACCCAGTCGGGCACTTGCTATGATTGTTTTGATTGCTCGAATACTCTATCGGGCAGCTTGTCCAATCTTGGGAGATGATTTATTTTTTTAAAAAAAACTGGTTTTGGAATGGTATGACCGCATGAGTATGTCATGACAATGCGTCTTTTCGTCATCTAATTGTTCAAATGGTGTGATTTCGCTTGACCACAGGGAGGGAAAATCTCGAAGCAGCGATCCTAACAGCCGGGGTGGCCGTTGGTCTTACTTTGTACACGTTCTGGGCCGCCAAGAGAGGCTACGACTTCAATTTTCTAGGGCCCTTCTTGTCTGGTGCCATTTTCGTGGTTATTCTCTTTTGCCTCCTTCAGGTATAAATGATGGCCCCATCTTTCCCCTTTCCCAATCCTTCGCTTCCGGCATTAGCTTCCGGGTTTCATTTACCACTCTCTTTTGTGGCAGATTTTCCTTCCCCTGGGTAAGATCTCAGTTATGGTCTATGGATGTATAGCAGCGATTGTGTTCTGTGGGTATATCATATACGACACGGACAATTTGATTAAGCGTTACTCGTACGACGAATACATTTGGGCTTCGGTGGCGCTGTATCTAGATATCATCAACCTCTTCCTGTCATTGTTGACCATTTTCAGAGCCGCGGATCATTAGGACACCTCTCTTTCGCCCATTTCCCCACGGTTTTCTTGTAAACCATCTTTCCCTCTTCTGGACGTTAAAGGAGTGAAATTTACAAGTTCTGTTGCTTTATATACAATGGTAAACAGCTGATTGAAGGGAATGTTTTGGTACTGTTAAATGAAGTTTTCAAGTTCAATACTTTACGTTTTCTCCTCCTCTCTGTTAGTTCTTCTTCCATTTAATTTTTCTTTTGCTGAGATTTGCCCCACATGTAGAGTACTCGACACTACCCCTGGCCGCGAAGAATTACGTATGGCCGCCAAGAATTGCGAGACCATAAGTCATTCTTTGTGGCCAAGTGTAATTATTCGTGGCCAGATAGCCAAGAGTAATTCATTGTGGCCAGGAATAATTTTTCGCGGCTAGGAGTATTCTTCGCGGCCAAGGGTTATTCATTTTGACTAGGATGGTAATCCAAATGTGTAGTTTGTACTCTGATCAGATTCAGCTCCATCCTAGGAATATTTGCCAAAACAAATAGCTTGTTCTTGTGACTGAATGAAGGATAAAACATCCACAGCCTGCAGTGGGAATAGCATCAAAGACTGTTGCCCAGTTAAAGCAACAATGTGGTTCTGCTTTTTGTGAGTTGGGTTTGGAAAGTAAAGAAGGAAGAACCTTGCTTTCACCAAAGCAAGCAGAAGGAACATTCATATGCCCTGGTTTCACATCATCCACATTTAGTTGGCTTTGATACTACACATTTTTGACAAGTCTGGGGTCTTTTTGATGTCAAAAGGGGATGAGCGATAGAGAACTGTTAAGGCAACTAGAAAGGGCAGAAGAAGGTATGCGACAAACAGAATCAAAACAATCCAAATGATGATAGAACCAGGCTACCATAAAGGTCCAGTTGAAAGTCCATTCATTCATTCTTTCCTTTTTCCTTCTCACATTGCGTTTCTCCGTTTTCGGCGGAGCTCTCTCGAGCTCCATGTTCAAACGAGCAGAATACATTTCAGTAATATATCAAGCACTTGCTATGTATGCACACAATACATCTCATTCTTGACGATGCTACAACTATGCACAAAAGAGAACAGAAATGATAACCCCTACGGCCTGCTTGGATGATGCCAAAGGAGGAGTGAAAATTAAGGAGGGGGTAAAAAGGGTGGGCCCCAAGGTTTGCCGCTGATTGGATTCTCCAATTGCTCCCCTTATTTCTTTTCCTCCATTCTTCTTTTTCACTCATATAAGGATTTTACCCATGAAACTTTTGGGCACCTTCAGGGCTGCCCAAGTTTTATCCGGCTTGGAGGCGTGAACTTTGGACGAAGTCACCCCTGTTTATCCTCTTTGCCCAACTAAAAAATTCCTTATTTAGTTTCAGGGCTCTTTTAGGGTTTTCATTGAAAGGCCTTAGAGTCAAAAATTCATTACGACCATTTAAGATAAAATGATCAGAAAAATAAAATTTTCGCACCGATTCAAATGAATTTAAATCAGAACACTTAATTTTTTAACTATATTTTTTAATACATAAATGGTGTAAAAAAATAAGTGTTCCAATTTTCAATCTATTTGAATCAGTACAAAAATTTTATTTTTCTGATCATTTTATCTTAAATGGTCATAATGAATTTTTGGCTCTAAGACCTTTCAATGAGCACCTGAAGACTCCTTATTTAGTTTCAAGACTTTCTTATGGTGCTCATTGAAAGACCTTAGAGCCAAAAATCCATTAGGATCATTTAAGATAAAATGATCAGAAAAATAAAATCTTCGCACTGGTTCAAACGGATTGAAAATTAAAACACTTAATTTTTTACACCATTTATATATTAAAAATATAGTTAAAAAACGTTTTTTAATATAAATTTTTTTATTTTTTTATTTTTTATACTTCCAATTGTCCAAAATTGATTAAATATATTGATTTTGAAATTTATATACTTATTTTAATACATAATCAAATTTAACACTGCACATGGGCAAAATTGTCATTTGACAGTTTTTCCCATTATTCACCCCTTCTTACCCCCCCATTCTATAAACTATCCAAACAAAGTCAAATTTTATCCCCCTTTTTAATACCTCATCCAAACCATATAATATTTTATCCCCCCTCCATAAACATCAAATCGATGTGGGCCAACCCATCAAAATTAATACCCCCTACTATCTTATTCCCCCTTCATATTTTTTACCCCCGATTTTTTACCCGCATCCAATCGGGCCGCTAGGCTCTTCCCCTCCCCGCTTGTCCGTGGACATAAAATTCATGATTCAAAAGTTGAACTCATCCTCAACTAGGATAAAAACCACGTGCTATGGGCAAAGAAGAATGACTTATGGTTTTGGCCACAATGAATAACTCTTGGTCGTGTGTAGTTCTGGGATTGAAGATTATAGGTTTTTTGTTGGAGCCTTTGTAAAGACCTATAAATTACTCCCTCCGTTCTAATTTGAGAGACCATTTTGGAAAATCCAACTATTTAAGAAAGTCTTATCATTGCATTGACAAATTTTTTAGTTTCCAACTTTGCCCTCTAGTAGATTTCAATTACTGTATGTTCTGATGGATTTTAAATTGCCTTTGCAATTTCCACTAAGAGTCACATTTCCCAAGGAAAAGTCAGTTCTATACCAGTATTATGGGCGCCAATTTTGCATTTTCAAAATTGTCCTTTCACATCATTATTTAGTGAGCATTTACATTTGGAGAAGAAAGGGCAAAATGGGAAAATTCTTGCTTTTTTGGTGTTGACTTTTCAAATGGGACACTCATTTTGGAACGTCCAAAAAAGGAAAGATGGACCCTTAAATTGGAATGGAGGGAGTATTCTAGTTTCTTTAATTGTAATATGTGGAAGATCGTATTTTAATATTGTAATGATATTTGGTAGTGTTGGTAGCAAGCGGAGTTCGATTTGATGACCGTTGCTGAAATTTCAAATTTTTTTTTATGCAATACTGGTATTGCATTTTGCCCAGTATCGGTACCCACTGTCCAGAGGGCGGGCCGTTTTGGCATTTTGGAGTGCTGGTACTGGTACTGCAAATCGCCCAGTACTAGTACCTGTTGAGAATTTTCTAAAATTTCAGCACACATTTTAGCCTACTATAAATACACCAATTTACCATTTTTCACACCCAAACTTACGAAATAAATTTAGAAACACCCCTTCTCACCTACCCCACTCCAATCTCACTCAAATCCTTTCTATCTCAAATCTTCAAGATCCAAGTGCTTTCTACCTCAAACTCACTTGATTCTCGCCTTTGGTGAACAAAGGGTAAGTTTTATGTTCTTATTCTCGCACTTTGACTCTCAATCACATTTTTTTTTTCTCTCTCCTCTCAATCACTTGTTGATCCATGCTTGTTTATTTTATTTTTGCGTTATATCTACTCTAGATCTTGTAGCAAAGCTTGGGAGGTGTTTGTTCTTGGTAGATTCAAGCTTGTAGTACTTGGTAGACTTAGGGTTTTGAGGGATTTTTCTCTTTCTCTACATGATATGTGGTGATTTCGTGTGATGCTAGTGTTTTGAATGCTATACATGGTTCAGGTGGAACACCTTAGGGTTTGAGGAATTACATAGTCTTATGAAAGTTGTATTTTTGTTTTGATTGTTGATAAGCTCACAAGATCGCATGATCTTGTGTGCTCAAATCCTTCCAAATTGCAACGTTCTTTTGTTTATTTGTTATGTTAAGTATCATTTTGCGCGTAAGGTGTGTTTTTGAGCTTTTCAGGAAAAATCGTGCGAACAAGGCGCTTTTGCGTGCCCAGGAATGAACCTCGAAAGGCGCGAGGTAACTCACCCAGATCAGCAGGCTGTGACTTCAATTCCACCAAAGGTTATCGATAACAATGGCATGTGTTATCGATAACGTTCCTAAATCCTGGCTACCAAGTATCATTCAAGCTGATGTTATCGATAACCTCACCAATGTTATCGATAACCTTTTCTCCATTTTGGCCCAGAAGTTGTCCAGACGCAAGGAGAGCGATAACCATGAGTTATGTTATCGATAACGTTCATTTAGAATTTGTCAAACAGCCAAGAGTTATCGATAACCTTCCCATAGTTATCGATAACGAAGCAGCCATTTTGGTCCACAAAGCTTCCAGACCTGAGGGAATCGATAACCATGGCCTGGGTTATCGATTACAGTGTTACCCGGAGGATTGTTATCGAT
>BPLS01019741.1:0-10851 GCA_019656275.1 Rhododendron kiyosumense
TTTATTGTTGTTCTCTTTCTTGTATAGAACCAGAATTCGTATTTGAATTGTTACATGGTATCAGAGCTTGGAATGGGCGAATCCCCATTGTTTCTTCCCCTTAGTCGTCCTCCCCTCTCTCTCTCTTCCCTCAATCGATCTCCTCTTCTTCTTCCTCCCTTTAGCAGGTCTCCGTTCTCTCCTCTTTGAAGACCCAGTAGCAATCTTGCAACACAGCAACCAAAGCAACACCACAGTACACACAGCAACACCGAAGACCACCGTCGGACATCCTCCGACCTCCGGCGACCACCGAAACTCAGTGTCTGCTCTCGACAACCCAGGTTGCATTCGTATATGTCTGGGTTAACATCTTTGAGGATCATTCTGCACTATTTCGGCTATTTTGCCACTGTACAACTCTGTTTCTGCACTGCTTGGATCATCTAAGTCATTGTTTGACAAGATTTGAGGTATTTTTCGACTATTTGAAATCCCTTCTTTTCATCTCTGTTACATATAGTGTTTTAGTGCTCACTATGTCAGAAGATAAAGTAATTAGTGTTCGGTTGAATGGGGGTAATTATTCGTATTGGGCAAGTGTGATGAAAAATTTTATTGTCGGTAAGGAAGTGTGGGGTCATGTGACGGGCCTTATTGTGAAACCTTCTCCTGTGAATGTGAAAGAAGATGATCCTACATTTGCGGCGAAACATGCAGAGTATGTCAAAAACTTTGGCAAATGGGAAGTTGAAAATGCACGAATTCTTACATGGTTTCATAATTCTTCTGAACCTAGCATCGGAATGAACTTTTCAAAGTATGAGACGGCCAAGGAAGTTTGGGATTACCTAAAAAGGATGTACCTTGAGTCCAACTTTGCAAAGCAATATGAACTTGAGGGCTCTATTCGACGGGCTACGCAGGGAGATAAATCCATTCAGGAATTCTATAATGAAATGACACAATATTGGGATCAATTGACGCTAATGGAACCAGTAGAATTGCAGTCTCTTGATTTCTATGTAGCATACCGTGAGAAACAGCGTCTTGTACAGTTTCTCATGGCTCTCCGTGATCAATTTGAGCCTCTTCGTGGGGCCATCCTTCATCGTTCTCCCCAACCTACAGTTGATGGTGCCGTTCATGAGCTCATAGCTGAGGAAACTAGGTTCAAGGTTGGGTCTGTTGCAGCTCCCTCTCAGTCTGTATTTGTTGCTCCATTGGTTCACCCTACTTCATATATGGCACCTCTCTTGCCTACACCATCTTCTCATTTGATTCAGGTTACTGGCAAGCCTAAACCTCGTGTTGCTTTAGATGAGTGTAGCTTCTGTCGCAAAAAAGGGCATTGGAAGCATGCATGTCCAAAATTATTACAGATGACAGCAGGTAGCACTCCTCATTCGAAGCCCATCTCCTCTAGGCCCACACAGCAGTATTCTCGGCCTGCACAACAGTATGTTCGTCCTCCGGCCGCTTTCGTAGCTCCTGCAACTTCTAGTACTCCACAGTATCCCTCGTTTGAGCAATATCAAGAGTATTGTGCGTATTTGGCTGCCACTCAGGGAGGTCATTCTCAAGCTTCTGCTATGACCACTACTCCGTCAGGTTTGCACGGTTCTTATACCACTGGTATCCTTCCTACCACGTGGATTTTTGATTCTGGTTGCACCCACCATATGACTCCTGAGTTGTCATTATTAAGCCATTGTATCTCTCCTGCTTCTCCCATTAGTATTTCCACTGCAAATGGCTCTCCTATGCATGTTGTCTCTATAGGTTCTATTCTCCCATCTCCATCTTCCTCCCTATCTATACCAAATGTGTTCTATGTTCCTCATTTATCTCTTAGTCTTATTTCAATTAGTCAATTGTCTGATTCCGGCTTTGATGTCTTATTCTCTTCTTCTGGTTGTGTTGTGCAGGACCAGATGTCGAAGAAGCAGATTGGGACCGGGCGTAGAGTTGGCGATCTATATGTTTTGGAGACCTTGCATGTTCCTATTGAGTCTACTACCACTGTTATGTCATCCTTTTGTTTAAATCAGGAGTCTTCCCCGTTTTATCTTTGGCATTCTCGCTTAGGGCACTTATCTAGTGAACGTTTGAAACTTTTACTTAAGTCTGGCTGTTTGGGAAACATTTCTGTAAGCGATATCTCTGAATGCAGTGGTTGTAAGTTTGCCAAAATGTCTGCTTTACCTTTTAATAGAAGTACTTCTGTTTCTACTTCTCCGTTTCAGCTTGTTCATACAGATTTGTGGGGTCCTTCCCCAATTGCTAGTAAAGGTGGTTCTCGATATTATGTATCCTTTGTTGATGATTATAGTAGGTTTACATGGGTATATTTGTTGACACGCAAATCCGATTTTTACCAAGTATATCGCAATTTTCACTCCATGGTTCAAACTCAGTTTTCCACAGAAATCAAAGTTCTTCGCTCTGACTTAGGTGGAGAATACTCTCTAGGTGAGTTCACACAATTCTTAACTTCTCTTGGCACCATTCATCAATCTTCTTGTACTGACACTCCCGCTCAAAATGGGCGTGCGGAACGCAAGCATCGTCACCTTTTAAATACTGCACGGTCTCTTCTTCTTTCCTCTTCTGTGCCTGCCGCCTTTTGGGGCGAGGCTGTGCTCACCGCAGCTTATCTTCTTAATCGGATGCCTACTCCGCTTCTCTCTGGTTCCTCCCCTTATGAACAGCTCTTTGGTCAGGTTCCTAACTATTCTCTTCTTCGTGTGTTTGGCTCCACTTGCTTTGTTCTTCTCCCTAAAAAGGACCGCAATAAGCTTAGTGCTCGTAGCGTCTTATGTGTCTTCTTGGGGTATGGAATCCAACAAAAGGGCTACCGTTGTTATGATCCTGTGACACGAAAGTTGTATGTGTCTCGGCATGTTACTTTTCTCGAGCGTCTCCCCTTCTTCTCTCTCCCATCCAAACCTATCAATATTGTCAAAGAGGATCTTGTGCATATTGATCCATTTCCCACGGATGTTCCTACCGATGAGTATGTTCGTACCCTCGAAGTGTCTGATATTCCCATTGCCCCTCCTGCTTCTTCTAGTTCCAACCTCATTCCTCCTCTTCCCAAGCATTATGTCCGTCGCAATCGTACAACTCCTTGTCCTCCCTCTGCTTCGGAAGACTCTGATCCACCAGAACGCCGGTATCCCTCTCGTGATTGTCGTCCTTCGGTAAAACTTCTTGGCTTTACTAATACTTGTTTTTCCTCCTCTTATCGCAATTTCTTATCTCGCATACATACTCATTTTGAACCTCGTTCTTACAAAGAAGCTTGTAATGATCCTAACTGGGTGACTGCCATGAATGACGAGCTCACTGCTCTTGCGAACACTCAAACTTGGGATTTGGTTCCTCTCCCGGCTAATAAGAATCTCATTGGATGCAAATGGGTTTACAAAGTAAAGACTCATTCTGATGGTTCCTTAGAGCGGTACAAAGCCCGCTTAGTTGCCAAGGGGTTCTCTCAGGAATATGGTATTGATTACGAGGAGACTTTTGCTCCTGTTGCAAAAATGACATCTGTTCGTCTTTTAATTTCTGTGGCTGCTACGCACCAATGGCCTCTCTTTCAGTTGGATGTTAAAAATGCCTTCCTCAATGGTCATCTATCTGAGGAAGTTTATATGCGTCCTCCTCCGGGTCTCCCTCATGCCACAGGCCTTGTTTGTCGCCTCCGTCGTGCTCTGTATGGGCTCAAACAGTCTCCTCGTGCTTGGTATGCACGTTTTCATGATGTGGTTTTACAGGTTGGTTTTCAACCTAGCACTCATGAATCTGCTCTTTTTGTTCGTCGCACTTCTCATGGTTTGGTGCTCATTTTGCTCTATGTTGACGACATGATCATCACTGGTTCCGACTCTGCTGCTATTGATGAAGTGAAACATCACTTGTTTCATGAATTTGAGATGAAGGACTTGGGGCTTCTCCGGTATTTTCTAGGCATTGAGGTTGCCTCCTCTCCAAAAGGTTATCTCTTGACTCAGACCAAGTATGTGATTGACATTCTTCATCGTGCTCAACTTACTGATGACAAAAAAGTTGATACTCCTATCGAGTTACATGCTAAGTTCTCTAATTCTGATGGGGTTCCTCTTGCTGATCCTACTGAGTATCGTGAGCTTGTTGGTTGTCTTGTTTATCTCACCGTCACTCAACCGGATATTGCTTATGCTGTGCATATTGTTAGTCAATTTGTCTGTGCCCCTCGGTCTACTCATTGGGCTGCCTTGCTTCGTATCCTTCGTTATGTTCGTGGCACCATGTTTCAGTGTTTAGTTCTCTCTTCATCTTCTTCTGATTTGACTCTTCGGGCCTATGCCGATGCTGATTGGGCAGGTGATATCTCTGATCGAAAGTCCACCTCCGGCTTCTGTGTTTTCTTGGGTGATTCCCTTATCTCTTGGAAAAGCAAGAAGCAATCTGTTATTGCTCGTTCCACTGCGGAAGCTGAGTATCGTGCCATGGCCCATGCCACCTCTGAAGTTGTTTGGCTCCGCTGGCTTTTGTCGGACATGGCTGTCACTATCTCCTCTCCTACACCTCTCTTTTGTGACAATAAAAGTGCCATTCAGATTGCCCATAATTCAGTTTTTCATGAGCGCACGAAGCATATTGAAATTGATTGTCACTTTGTTCGCCATCATCTACAATCTGGCGCAATTGCTCTACCGTTTGTCTCCTCCTCTCTTCAGTTAGCTGATTTCTTCACCAAGACGCACACCACCGCTCGGTTTCGCTTCCTCCTTGGCAAACTCTCGATGCTCTCTGGGCTTGCATCATGAGTTTGACGGGGGGTGTGAATATACAATGTTGTTTGTGTTCTTTTGTTATCTTATTTTATGTTAAGGGTATTTTAGTCATTATAGTTTTAGGGCTTTTCCTTATATATTTATTGTTGTTCTCTTTCTTGTATAGAACCAGAATTCGTATTTGAATTGTTACACTCGGTACAAAGGATCTTTGGTTGGGCAAAGGGAGATGGTGGCAAGTGGAGTCACATATGACCTTAGGAGTTCGAAAGACCTTATTTTTTCACATTAGCAGATAGAATTCAGAAATTTACCCCGACGACACGTATTAAAATGGTTCTCTTTGCACGGTGCCAAATATCAGCCTATAGGTTATCTAACTTGAAAATAAAAAGCTATAGGTATCTGACCTCACTACGCACAAATTCTGGCTCTCACCCTGCGGGTAGTGCCACACCAACTTGCACCATGACCAAATTATCCGACCTCTCCCTCTTCATATTATCTCCAAAGCTCCATCTTTTATCCCCTTTCCCATTGATATGAAGCTAGCAGGACCTACATATAATAACACCAAATAACAGTGCACATTGATCCACAAACTACAAGATAACCATGTACTGATAATTAAAGATGAGATCGCAAGAAATATTTTTTTCTTCTCATAAATACTAGGTTTTCTTCCCCGAGTAGAGTATGTGATCAAATTTTCTCCTAACCTCTAGGTTGACTATATGCTGAATAGGGATGGCAATCGTGGCAAGTGGGGTGGAGTGCAGTTAATGCCTCACTTATACTCTCATGCACTTGGCACTTTTACCGAGAAATAACATCTTTTTAGCGCAAAAAGAAAGTTGTTATTTCCCAAAATACTTGGGAAAAAGTAAAAAAAAAAATTACTTTTCCGATTCTTCTCGTCAAGACGAACAATGACTCACAAAAATTTGGTGCAAAACTAACAAATGTGAAAAAAATTCAAATAAAGACAAAATTTTCAAATTTAAGTTAAGTCCAAGAGAACGCAGAGTCGAAAGATAAGAAACTCAAGAAGTAAATGCAAGCTAGTTGAGAAAGATAAGTAGCTCAAGAAGCAAATGCAAGGTAGTTTGGAGTAGGGCTGCAAACGAACCGAGCCGCTCGCGAGCGGCTCGTGACTCGGCTCGCTAACAGCTCGTTCGAACTCGGTTCATCAAGCAAACGAACGAGCTCGAGCCATCATTTTCAGCTCGTTTCATAAACGAGCCGAGCTCAAGCCACTTGATGCTTGGCTCGTTGAGCTCGCGAGCTGCCATATACAGTACATACATATACCAAACGAGCCATTCGAGCCGAGCTCGAGCTTACATATGTATATATATGATATATATATATATATACACACACACACACACACACATACATACATATGCCAATACCCATACATGTACCGAACGAGCCATTTGAGCCGAGCCGAGCTCAAGCTTTTGAATATATATTCGAGCCGAGTTCGAGCTCACATATTTCAGCTCGATTCGAGCTCGAGCTCTGAGGAAAACTAAGGCGAGCTGCCGAGCTGAGCTCGAGCAAGGCAAAACTCGGCTCGTTTGCAGCCCTAGTTTGGAGTATATATAGGAAGCATTCACCTGTTTACTGTACCGTCCAATGTGTTGGAATTTGGGGCCGGGGGCGGGACCAAATCGGGTCACTTACGTGGACATGACCGGTGGCCCATTTATTTGAGAGCCCTAGGTTAGTCAAAAATTAACAAGATAAGCTATACTTCTTCTTATGTTGTTGAAAACTCAAGCTCGAGCTCGGCTCGTTCAGCTGAGCTGACGCCAAGCTCGCGAACTGCTTGGTTCATACGAAGTCAAGTGGAGTTCGGCTTGTTCAATAAATACTCGGCTCGGTAACAAAGGTTTGGCCGATTAAAAATGCTTGTTTAGTAAATGACTAAACTCGGTTCATTAAGGCTCGAGCTCAAATTTTTAGCTCATTTAGTAATCGAAGCTCGACTCGGCTCGGCTCGTTTACCACCCTATGTCCAATGTGTTGGAATTTGGGGCCGGGGCCAAATCGGGTCGCCCATGACTCATTTATTAGAGAGTCCTCTGTAATCTAGAAATTTCAGAATTACGCAGATCACCGGCTCTGTACCCATTTACAGCTGCTCAAAAGCATAAGGTCATCGTCTTCTCGATTTCACTTCTTCATTCTCCGCAAGAAAGGAAAAGAAAAACCCAGTAAGTTTCACCTCTGTATTTCATTCTTTCCATCTAATCTGTAAACTACCAAGTATCAAGAACTAATGCGGAAGTGGGTGATTCGGTTACCTCTCGCGAACTTTAACCGAACCGGATTTTTGGTGGATGAATCACGAACCTCGAATCACGTACTAGAACAACAACAATCTCTTGCGATGGAGTGATACTAGAAGCTTCGATTATCACCCTCAATTACACGGTGCAAAAGCTTTGAATCGCTCTATAATGGTTAGGGAGAGAACTTGAGAGAGTGAGTTTTTCCTAGAACTCTGATTATATCCTTGTATCACAATTTATGAATATACTGGCAGGAACTAATTAAATAAAGAGAGCATCTTAGATGCCAAAGTCCTGTAATCCTAGAAGATTAGGATTACTTCAACGGGACTTTCTAATAAATTGGTCGCTAGATAATTATGTAGGAAAAATGATAGCCTAGACGTGTTTTGATAATTAATAACATTTGTTAATATTAAAAATATTCTTAGCGGGTATTATTTATCAAACCACATCCTTGATCGTCATTTTCCCTAATTATGTCTATGTGGACAAACTGATTTGATCCCCTGATTATGTCTATTAATTGGGTCACCGGGTATCCTGTTCCGTTTTCTTTCTAAACCTACTTTTTCAAAGAGAATGTAATTTTAAACTCAAATATAATGCAAATGAAAAATAATTTTTGATTTTTTTGGTACCGTTTAAAATATCTCAATGAGATCTATCAAATAAGATTTATATTAGTAAAAAAATTATTTGCACAAACACATAATTTTTGAGTTTGAAATTATTTTTCTTTTTAAAAAATTCATTTTCAAGGGAAGTGGAACACCCTTAAATTCGTAGTTTGTACTTACTGTTTCGAGTTATCAAGGATGTAGGTAGTAGCTCGATTCAGCATCAGTACTTATTATTTCGTTGGGGGTGCTGTAGTGTACCATTGTGTAATGCGTCTATAGGGCGACCCACAGCCATTGATCTCATCAACTAACAGTTTAGATTAATTTTTCCAGAAAAGAGTTAAACTCTTTCGGAGAAGAGTTTGTTTTTAATCTGAATTATTGAAACACTTTTGGACGGCTATAATGCCGCACTATATAGCACACTACACACAACGCACTACAACGTTTCCCAATCCCATTGTTTGATAGGAGCTGTGCACATAGCTTTTCTGGTTTGATAGTTTGAAACCTTGTATTTGTATGTTCTCTTAGGCTAGGTCTCCACTAAATATTTTCGGCAACTATTTTACCATTTTGTTCACACTAATTCACAAGTTATGGCATTTTACCACGTTGTTGACACTCATCACAACTTTTAGCATTTTATCATCTTATTCACATTAATCAACAATTTTTCACTCACATATCCATCTTCAACTGATTAAGTTAGTGGAAACAATTTAATATTTTTCAACAACTTATTGATTAGTGAAAACAACTGACAACTTGTCAACAACAACATTAACTTATTCACTACAAAAAACACCACCTTAAATAATACAATTCCATGATGTTTGGGAATGAAATAAGTGATCACTTAGTATATTTAATGTTTGGGACCTTAGAGCGGAGATCATTTCACCCACATTAAATAAATTTCATTATCAACACTCCAGGATGACAGGCCCAATGAAGCCTACACAATGATGAACCCCAGAAAAGATTACGCATGAAAGACCTCAATGCGGCTGTACAGCCTTGAGGGGAGATGGTAATGAATACAATTCTACATTGCTTGAGAATTGAATGAGTGATTAGCCAATATAATGTTAGGACATGTCCACTTAATAGCTTAAGTTTTGAGTTAGATATAGAGTTTTTATATGTTACCTCATACTGTATTAGTTTTATGGAGTATCAATATAAGTCATCATTGTTAGAGCATAAAGTTGATTTAGTATTTTGGCTCAAGCAAGTCAAGCCCAAGTCAAGAAGCCTAGGATAAAAGATATTTTGAAAAGAGATATAAGTACGTAGTTTCTAGAAGAGTTCTAGAATACCTAGATTCTAATTTTCACATGTGAAATTTAGAACCTACCGAGATATTATCTTGTAAAGAAGAAATCTAGAATTAGTATAAATATGGATGTATTCTAGTCATTTTGTATAAAGCCAAAAAGTTTGTGTTCAATCGTAATACAAAGTGCTTACATCCTTCCAACACAAACAACCAAATAACCCTCTTTTTTCAACAAAAGTGGTATCAGAGTTGTGGCTTTATGTATATGTGGACAATCCCCGTTGTGTGAAGACCATCCGCCATAGAAGTTGTTGACGAGGTGGGGTGTATGTTTGAATTGGTTAATGACCTCCACATAAAAGAATACGAAAAAAAATGGTCGGGATGAGAATGCTTGTTGCCTTGGTATTTAAATTGAATAGTTGTTGTATACTTTTGGAATGTAAATTGGTATTTGGTGTTTTTGATAATGTTACTGGTTGACAAATAATCTCTATCGAGTTTAATTTAAGTAGATGCTTTTTTTCCTTTCAGTTGTATGGTAGCATATGTTATGGATATGTGCTCGAAGCAAGAATTTGAAATGATCAGAGTAATAGAGCCTAGTGTTTGACCCCTTGTAACAGGGGAGGGAGGGAAGAGGACATCTAAAATTCTTTTTCCGGTCCTTAAGGCTTACTGCATACGTGCTACTTTCTTGTATATGCCATTTTGGTTGTCAATTTTTTCAAGTCAAGGCAAAGCGGAGCAAGTTGAAAGTGTTCGAGGCAAAACAAAGGGAGCTAAGCACAACGAGGAAAAGCCAAGGGAATAAAGAAGTGGGGCATTGGAATGAAGTTTCAAGTGGACTTTGGTGATAAATTTAACGTAGTAACTGATGGCGAACAATTGATTCGGTAACTAGGGGTCTTGGTGCGATATCGAGTTCCTTTGACATATGATGATGGGAGGGAGGTCCCTGAGGACACCAAGGAGGGCATATGGAATGTGGTTGTAAATGGTACCCTAATGAAAAGTTAGAGGTTTTTTCCTTACTAGTTTAATTGCTTAGGGTTTCATTGTTATTGCTAAGTTTGTCTTTCATGTTTTGCAAGACAATTTAGAATTTTGCCCAGACGGGTTCAAGAAAGTTTGCTTTCATAGATGCAACAGACTGTGGAAATACCATAAAAACAAGATCAAGACGAACTATTAGAAGCCTTACATAGCTCAAGTTGTTCACGTTGTAGATCCATCAAGTACAACTTGAACAACTTGAGGCGTGTCAGACTTGGCGTGTCAAACTTGTAATGGATCATCCTAATCTTGTTTTTGTTTTTGTGATCTCTCTACAGCCTATTACATCTATGAAGGTAGACTTTCTTGAACCCGTAGTCAAGATTCTAAATTGTCCAACAAAGCACAAAAGACAAACTTAGTAATCATAATGAAATCCTAAGCACTTGAACTAGTAGGGGAAAAATATCTAACTTTTCATTAGGGTACCAATTGTACCCCTTAATTTTAGGGGTAAAATATATACCTGAACCTCATTCCATATGCCCTCCTTGTGAATTGATTTGGGTGATGGAAGTGGTGCACAAAATTGAATGGCGTGATGAGGTGATAATTTGGTGTTGCCTTGTGTCTTGAAAAACTATAGTGCAGTAACGAAAATGGAAATAGGATTTGGGACTTTGTTGGCTACTGATGGGTTGGTGGATTAGGCTAGCATTGGGTATTTTAATAGAAAATGTAAGTATTTCTTAGCTTACATAGTTTATATTTGAACTAGTTAACAGATAATGCCAGAAAGGTGGTGCAGTTCGGTTTTAACAGGTAAACCATGGTGATGTGACATTGAAGGCGAAAGAGGTAACACCTTTGGTTCGTGAAAAGAACAGATG
>BPLS01019742.1:0-18679 GCA_019656275.1 Rhododendron kiyosumense
TGGACCCATGTACAAATGTAATGAAGAAATTTTTGCGGATACTACCAAGAAATTGCTACGAATATTAACCAAGAAATAGATCGTTATTAGTAGCCCGAAGTTAGGTGGCAATCTCAACCCATATTGAATAATAGGTTTATATGGGTTGAACCCATATAAACCCATATTTGTATGAGTTTAGATGGGTTGGATATGGATTCAATATGGGTTGAAACTAAAAGACCCACTAGTCGTTATTTTGATTTTCACAACTAAACTCTCATTGTTTTTAATCACTGATCTCTCTCTCTCTTCAATCCCATTATTTTTAATCTGCTCTTGTACTCAAGTATGTGCTGACAAGACAACGAAAGCGTATGTTCTCCTGTTCACTAGAAACGAAAAAAACACTTGGCATCGGCCGATAGGCCTGATACAGAAGGAAATTTGTGGGTGACGCAGGGAAATAGAAACAGGTCGTCAAGTGTAGCGGCGACCACCTAAGGGAAGGTAAGGAAAAGTAATTTTTTTTTATCAAAACTCAAATTTTTTTTAAGAAAAAGATTATTTTTTTACTTATTTTGTCTTTATTCAAAAAATCACGAGTTTCAATAATAATTTTTTACTTTTTCGATTCCTTTCGTTGAGACGAATCAATAAACTACAAAAGTTTGACGCAAAATAAACAAAACAAGTTTCAACCCGTCCAAACCCGCCTAGACCCGTCCATTTGCCACCAATACTTTTGTGTGAACGTGTTTCAACCCATATCGGGGGAAGACAGTAGAGAAGAAAAGAAGGGGGAAATGGATGGATGGGTGGGTGGGGGGAACCAGGGTCGGGTCAGGTTGGTTTGGGTTTGACCCGACCCATATTTGACCCGATCCGTTTCAATCCGTTTACTATTTAACCGCCCATATTTAACCCGCGACCTGTTTCAACCCGCCCAAACCCAATCATTTGCCACCTCTACCTGAAGTCATTGGGGCAAATTCTTGTTGAGTTAATTGATTAGAGTTGCGCTGAGCAGGAAGGGATTGATATGTAATATGCATATAGAGGTTTAAATAGGTGGGGGCAATGTATGTTGGTTGCTTTGACATGTTGTTTCACATTTTCTTCAAGTTTTTTTAAGCTGCATCCTTTCTGATTATTTATGGGCAGACTTTTTAACTGCATTATTACCTATAATTGCTGTTAGTAATTGTGGCATGTAGCTGCCATCATCCTAGGAATTTATAAATGACCATTTTCTAACTCTAATCACAAAGCAATGATGTTCAAAATCCAGATGTACAGTGACCATGACTAGTTCAGTCAATGATGATTGGTTTCATGGAGATGAAAATGATGTTGCTGGGTCTAAAGAGGGTGGTCTGTCGCCATTGGGCTTGTTTCTTTAGTTACAATTACAAATCGAATTATGGGGACTTTGAGAGTATGTTAAGTAAGGTTTATTAGCTCATGGTGGTTGGTAGTTTGAACGGTGGTAGGCAGTAGTTATGAATGATTGATTGAGATGAAGCTCAATGAAAGAATAGCTTCTAGGATTGAAGTGGTCTTTTGCTTCATCAGTTCAGTTAAAGAAGAGTCTTTGTAATTCTGTGTCTGATGTGGTGTCCTGGTTGTTTGTATAATCTTGGCAAGGCATTTTTTAAGCCTCATTTCAAAAACTTCTTGGAGGCACATGCGTTCATGTATTTTATGAACTGAATGATTACTTGTTGGCTGTTGAGATTTTACTTCTGCATCACTTATTGAAATTAGTAAATTTTAAGCTAGGAAGATGGGGGTAATTCACAAGACTAGGACAGTCAGGCACCAATAATTGCAAATGGAAGGATTTTGGGAACCCAGGATAAATGGTAATGAAGTTCAGGATTGAATCAGGTAATTTGAAAGATAGTTTCAGGGTTTCTGAGAATTCTCAGTGGCCACTGCTCCTGCCTCCTAGTAGAATAGACTTCAAGTATTTGGTCTCTCCTTTTATTTACAAACATTTTGCAGAAAGTCATGCAGGTCGAGCTCAAGTCTGAATGTCATATCGTGGTAGGAAAATATTGCTAATCATCAAACTTTGGGTCACCAAAGTCACAACCAGAGTCCTTGTAGTTATTGAAGAACCATTTAATCCATGTTAGTTAAGATTTTAGCTGTAGGTCTGAGCTTTGGCAATATGTAGGTTGGTCAAGTAATATATTTTCCTCCTCCAAGAAAAGAAGATACATCTTACGTTTGGTCGAGCATTTCTAATTTTATTTGAGGTGTTTTTCCTTGTCATTGGGACTGGGACATAGAAGGTTTTCTTTTCTTTTCTTTTTCTCCCCTTTCTTGGGTCAACTGGATATAGAAGCTTCATGTAAGGGTTAATTGTATAGACGTGTTGGAAATGGAGGATCAGCCGAGATTTTTAGGTGACATTTTTTCTTGTCATTGACTCGTTGGGACTAGGACGTAGAAGGTTTTTTTCTTTTTCTTTTTCTTTTTTTCCGTTTTTGTGCCAACTGATATAGAAGCTTCATTTATGGGTCAATTTTATAGCATAGTAGGTGGCTTGTTGGACCTAGACATGGTGGATGCAGTCATAGATGTTAAAAAATGAGATCTTAGGAGATATATGGCGTGCATGACTTGGTCATAAGGTGGCTTGCATATTATTCTTTCTGATTTGTTTGGATTGGATTCATGAGGTATGGGAAGCATGCTTTCCATATTTGCTAAGTTTTTCCAACGTAAGCTTAAATATTGACATAAACTGAAACTTTTAAAAGTAAGTGTTGCCTAGCTTCTGAGATAACATTAATTTTCTTTCCACTTCTTTGTTTAGCTCCTTTCTGGTTAAAATGCACTTTGTTTGTGATGTTTGCGGGTGCACCAAAATTGAATGTTCTGCTGTGAAATAGAATTTTTAACCCAGGGAGGCATGAGACTGATGCATCACCATTTTGATCTCTGGTGCACTTTGAGTGCCTTTGTGGGAGCTCAAGCCATACCATTAGTATTAGATAACTGCTGTTTTTTTAGATTTTTTTTTCTTCACTGAAGGATAAGGATATGCCCCTGATTTGTTATATTGTGAATCATAGTCAGATCTGTTTCTCTTGGTGGATTGTAATAGTTCTATGTGTTCTATATTTGACACTTCCCAATGCCAGAAGGTTTTATGTGATAAAAAAGATAGTAATTATTTCTCCACTTTTTCTCCATTGTATGTGGATAGTGTGTGGACTGGTGTTATTTTATTACTTATTAAAAAAAGACTTTGTGTGGAATGTGGACTGGTGTCAATTGTAAAGACCTGATTTTTAAAACAAAAATATAAGTTTTGTTTTGTTAATATTATTTTGCTTGAAAAATTATTGATGTCGTCACACAACATTTTATTCCATAATCGATTGTGCGTGCATGCGTGTCCGGTGTGTAGTTTCCTTATTGTGTGCTAGTGTTTACACTGAATCGTTTTACCCTTCCACATTTCATACTTTCGGCTGAGTAGAAAAAAAAAAAAGAGAACAAAATAAAATTTCCTCAACTTCCTCCAATCAAAATTTGACAGCAGATAATCTCTTACCCATTGGTTACTCCACTTCTTCAATTCACCTCCAGGTAAACTTCCTTCTTATGTCCTTTTTCTTCTTATGTTCCCACAGCACACACACTTGGCAGAGAGAGAGAGAGAGAGAGATCAGCTGCCAGTACCTCTCACCGCCAGAGCCATCCCCACCGTAGCACTTCCATTCCAACTGGTTACCACCTAACCGTCATCACCGCCGGTCAGCACCATCACCGCAGCTCACCCTCACTTCCACGGGAGTCACCACCAACCAGAGCAACCATTGCCACTGGACTCAACACCGCCGAGCACAGCATCACCGGGCCGCATCACCACCAGCCGGGTCACCCGCTGCCGTTTCTTTCCGAACCAGGTTTCGTCGGAGGATAGGTAGTCCGAACTCACCTCTCTAAATATATATTATGTTCCGTATTGATTGTTTCGCATTTCGGTATGAAAATAATCGAACCCGACATCGCACGTCGAGTCCGTCCTAACCTTTGTTTCGTAGTTCCATTCTGTGCAGCCACTAAGATTTGAAAATATGTTTAGAAGAATTACAGTTTAGTCCTTGGTTTATAGTTAGTTTGTAAATCCACCCTAGCGTACGAAGAAATGATATTTTTAGCCCCAAAGTTAACAAGTTCCGGTTCGATAATAGTTTTGTCGCAAATACAAATTTTATTAATACCGTCAACACTCCGAAATGAAATAGAATAGACATAGATTTTTGGTTCTGAAAAAGGAAAAGAAAAACAAGAGGAATGACTTTAATATTCCTCTTTTATTAATTTTATCGCATGATTAGTAATTTAGTATACCAAATGATTAATTTTATCGCATGATTAGTGTACTGAATAATTAATTTTGTTGCATGATAAGTTTATGGCACGATTAAATGTACAATAATCATTCTGCTTTTTATTGAAATCTAAATCTCCTTGGCATTGTTACATGAATTTTATGTTGTAAAAAGAAAAATGATTTCCATTCCGTGAATTATAATGTTTGATTGTTGTTCACACTGTTTCACGAGAACTTAGAATGGACATTAGGTTCACTGGGGTTTGGTGTACGTAGGTAGAAGATCACATAGACGATTTTTTAAGTTAAAAGAATCGGAAGATAGGAGATGATGTAATTGGCGGTTAGCCAGAGGAATGATGTTAAAATGGGATTCTTGGAGGTTATCCAGTGAATCTGGATTTGTTGGAGGTCATCCACAGAGTCCATTTTGAGAGAGGAGAAATGAAGCCAGGTTGTGGCAGTTGTTGGTTGATTCGAAACCTTAGGATATGGCATTGCGTGATCGCTCTTTTTGAATAGGAGATAAAAGGGTGATATGTATTATAGTATGAGGTTATGGTCTGTATACTCCTAAGGTTACAGTTAGTTCCTTGTGGCCCAGTGGTTACGGTTAGTTTCCTGGGGGCTTTGTTGATTGCGAGACAGCAAAAGAAATGTGCGAGCGGCTTAAAATTGCTTATGGGACGACATCAGCAACTAGGTTGCGGGCTCTTACTTTGAAGTTTGAGTCCTATGTCATGGACCCTAAGCACACGATGGCTAAGCATCTAAGAACGATGTCTGCCATGATTCGTGATTTAAAAGCTGCTGGTTATGCTCTTACCGATGAGCAGTAGGTTACAACTGTCATAAGTTCATTGCCTGATCTAACTTGGGGTCAAATGAAGCTTATGATGACACACAGTGAAAATATCAAAACTTTTGTTGATATTTCTCAGCACCTTGAGCTAGAAGCAGAGCACATGGGTGTGCTCCCCGAGCTTGCTAAGCTTCATATCACCGATGTCGGGCAGCGCTAGTCTTCCAAGGTTAAGCGCAAAGGACAAGGAAAGCGTGCAGGGAAAGCTGGTAACCTTGGGCCTAAGAAGGGCAAAGTTGGGAAACACCCTAGAGGCAAATGTGGTGGCAAAAAGGACAAATCGAAAATGAAATGCTATAACTGTGGAAAGCTGGGTCACTTTGCTCGTGAGTGCATTGAGCAACAGAAAGTAGACCTCAACCTTAACTCTCTTACTACTTGTGTTTGTACACATGTATTTGTTGCTCATTCTCTCCTTGGATGGATTGTAGACTCAGGAGCAACCAAACATGTAGCCAGAGAGTGAGAAGGGTTCGTAGATTACAGAAGAATACCGGCAAATACTCAGTATATTATGTTGGGTAATGGTTCAAGGGATACTATTCTTGGAGTTGGAGTATACCAGCTCAAGTTGCGTCAAGGGCGCACTTTACTCCTTCATGATGTGCTCTTTAAGCCTGGTGTTAAATGTAATCTCTTACTCCCTCCGTCCTTTTTTAAGTGTCCTTCTTCATAACTCTAACTTATTAAAAAGACAGCATCATTACATCTTTCACATCAACTATTTCCTCCACTTTTCCTACTTACCCATTATTATTACACTTTTACTCACTAACTTTTCAAAATGAAATATATTTTTAGAGGCAAAATAGACAATGCACCAACTTTTTCCCCCTAACTTTACAAAATGGACACGACAGCCGAAAATGGAATTCTGGACACAAAATAAGGGATGGAGGGAGTATTAGTTTCCTGTCTGTTAATGCTTGGTTTCAGTTTTCGTTTTGAAAATTCCATGTTCGAAATGTATCTAAATAAAACGTTGTGTAGACGTGGGTATCTATCAAATGGGTTTTTTATGTCGGACTTAGATTATTCTTCATCTTCTTACGTGGCTTATAATGATGATGCTCCCGATTCTGTGACATGGCATACTAGGCTTGGGACACATAGCTAAAGATAGAATGGCTAGACTAGCTAGAGAAGGCCTATTGGGGTCTCTCGCCAGTACAAGCCTACCTATGTGTGAGCCATGTTTAGCTGGAAAAGCTTGTAGGAAGCCTTTTGGAAAGGCACCCAGAGCGTCTTATCTTTTGGAGCTAGTTCACTTTGACATTTGTGGACCTATGAACGTGAAGGCACGCCATGGCGCCTCTTACTTTCTCACCTTTATTGATGACTATTCGCGTTTCAGTTACGTTTATCTGATCTCCCATCGTTTTGAAGCATTGGATTGCTTTAAACGTTTTTTAATAGAGGTTGAGAATCAGAAAGAAAAGACTTCAAAAACTCTTCATACTGATCGTGGTCGCGAATATGTCTCGACAATTTCAAGGATTATGTGAAGGTAAGGGAATACGCAGGCAATTAACAATTCCAGGAACACCACAACAAAATGGCATTGCGGAAAGATGGAATCGAACCTTATCGGATATGGTTAGGTCGATGATGGCACAAGCTAACCTCCCAATATCTTTTTGGGGGGATGCTCTTTTAATTGTGGCCTACATCCTTAATTGTGTGCCTTCTAAGTCTGTTCCCACAACTCCATATGAGCTTTGGAACAGCGTGAAGCCTGATTTAGAGTATTTGCGACCATGGGGTTGTGTGGGTTTTGTTCACACTTCTTCCCATAGATATGGGAAACTTGGCCCTAAAGCAAACAAACAAGTTTTCATCCGATATTCTGATTGCTCTAAGGGTTATGTAATGTATGGTGAACACCCTAACGGAGGAATGAGTTGAATTACTGACGAGATGTCACTTTTCTTGAACAAGATTTTCCTAGCATTGGTGAAGTAAAGAAAGATCTTACACTTTATGAGTTACAAGAACTTGAGGGAGTTCCATTATCTTTGAACGAGGGTGGGAAAGTAGAAACTCATCCTGAAATCGCCAAAGATAGTGGGAGTGCACATCTACAATTAGACTCTTAAGGATCTCAATTGCGTAGAAGTGAACATGGAGTAATTTCTCGTCGACATTTTGAGATTGAGTGGAGCACTCTCATGTGTGCTCCATTAGACCTTGATGAGATCAATGAACCCACTTCTTATAAGGAAGCATTATCTTCACCTAAAGCTGAGGAATGGCTAGCTGCTATGAAATGAGATGAATTCCATTTACATCAACCAAGTTTGGGAGTTGGTTGATCTTCCGCCTGGGCGCAAGACTATTGGAAATAAATGGATCTTAAAAATCAAACACAAGGCTAATGGATCAATTGACAAGTATAAGGCCCGTCCGTGGCGAAAGGTTATACCCAAGAGGAGGGTATAGACTATCAAGAGACATTCTCCCCGGTGGTGAGGTTTGTCTCTATTCGCCTCATTCTAGCTATTGTTGCACATTCAGATTTGGAGTTATTCCAAATGGATGTGAAAACTGCATTTCTCTATGGAGATCTAGATGAAGAAATCTTTATGGATCAGCCTATTGGTTTTGTGGTTGAGGGACAAGAATGCAAAGTATGCCGTCTCAAACGTTCCATCTATGGCCTAAAGCAATCGTCTAGACAGTGGTACTTCAAATTTTATCAAGCAATTGTTGCAATTGGCTTTGAAATGTTGGAGGAAGACCACTGTGTGTATGTGAAACAATCAGAAAAAGGTTTTGTGATCTTGTTGTTATATGTTGATGACATATTAATAGCCGGAAATGATATGGAGTTGATTGTAACCACCAAAGGGTGGTTGTCTTATAATTTTGAAATGAAAGACATGGGTGAGGCACAGTATGTGCTCGGAGATAAAGATCCTAAGAAATCGTTCAAAAAGACTTCTCGGTTTGTCCCAAAGAGACTTACATTAAGAAGGTCTTAGAACGATTTCGGATGCACAGGTCAAAACCCATTGACACTCCTATTGAGAAGGGATATAAATTAAGCTTGGATAATTGCCCTAAAAGTGATGAAGAAAAGAGAAAAATGGCAAATGTACCTTATGCAAGTGCAATTGGGAGTCTGATGTATGCTATGTCGTGTACTTGACTGGACATATGCTTTGCAGTTGGTATGGCCAATCGTTACCAGAGTAATCCAAGATATGCTCATTGGTTAACAGTTAAAAGAATTCTCTGATATCAAGCCGGGACATCGGATTTTGTTCTTTGCTTCCAGGGTGGCAGTTTAAGATTGAAAGGTTACAGTGATGCTGATTGGGCAGGTGACAGAGATGAGCGTAAATCCACGACTGGATACACGTTCTTACTTGGTGGAGTAGCTGTTTCTTGGTGTAGTGAGAAACAGTAAGAAAAAGTCTTGCATTGCTTTGTCCACAATGGAATCCGAATACGTTGCTTGTTCTGCGTCAGTTCAAGAAGCTGTTTGGTTGAAGAGATTTCTTCAAAGTCTCAAAGTTACAGCTTCGGCAGATGAAGCTATCATGGTTCACTGGGATAGTACGACAGCTCTTGCTTATACAAAGGATCCCAAGTATCATGGTAGAACCAAACACATAGATATTCGTCTTCACTACATTTGGGATATGATTGCGCAAGGGGAGGTGACTCTACAACGTATCTCCACCGGTAGGATGGTGGCTAACCCACTTACAAAAGCCACTAGTGGAGATGTCTTCCAGACTCATGTGAAGAGTATGGGACTTTGTAGGCTTTGATATGTATGGTAGACACCTTATTGACTATGTACTTTATGAGATGTTTATGTATATGTTTATGAGTACATTATGTGTTCCTTATATAGATGTGGTTTCTATGGCTTGATGCATAAGTCATCAGGCTAAGATCGACCTACTCACACGGGTGATCGCCTTGGCGCTTAGATAGCGAGCAAGATGAGACATTAGTCATCTCAGTGCTTGAAGAGCACGCGAGATAAGTATTTTACTGGATATGGAGCAGAGAAAACTTGTTTACTCGTGTCGCCTTAGATTGTCTAAGACGAGACTTTATTGAAAAAGTCGATCATGGAGTCATTCCACAACTTCACGAAGCCTGAGAAAGCCGAATGTGAAATCTTAAACAGGTGCTTGATAAGCTACTGTGTTAAGAAATTCAAGTTAGGTGCCAACGGGGCGACTAGACTAAGATTCGTACGGCATTTAGTGATGGCCCAATCTAAGGGGAGTTACGCCGTAGCATACATATCATACTGTTTGTGCTATTGTCGACTATGCGAGGGAATGGCTAGTGTGAGCCCGCATAGACCATTTTACAGTCTAAATTATGCCCTTTAACCTAGCACTATGTCAAGAAGTGAGAACTGGATGTTGCTACTTTAGCATGATTTCCAAGGGCCATGATTAATGCAGTCTAGCGGAGCATGTTTGGGAAAGCGATCTAGTTTAAGCAGACCGACATGAGAAGTTTAGGGAAGATTGTATGGTAACACACGGCAGTTATGTAGCTCATAGTCCGGACGGTTATGTTTGAATATTTGTTATTCAATGTAATAATGAGTACATAGACATTGATTGGAGATTCAAGCATTGTTTTGAGTTAGAACTCACGAGGGATTAAAAAAAAAATTCATCTAGTGTGTTCAAGCATTCTGGGGTACACGCGAGATATCATGAGTGATGTGCTATGTTAGTTTGATGGTGACTTAACATAATGCCAAATTGAGAAGAAATTTATTTGTAGCCTGAGCAACATGTGTGAGTGGGAGATGTGAGTCATTACTCCTCACTCATGTGGCTTCAACTCCCTACAACTTGTCTTGCTCATACCACCTAGCTATCCTATATGTCTATACATACATATTTGCATGTAAGACAAAGAGCTCTTGCCACAGACAACCCATGTGTCTATACATACATGTTTGCATTTAAGACAAAGAGCTCTATATAAAGCTCTCTTGTGAGCTTTTGGGATACATACAAAAAAAAAAAGCGAGGAAAAGTTAAGAGAGGTCCTATATAGTACGTCCATATCTCCAAAATGTTAGGAATTTGCTCTAGTGTGTTGCATCTTTCTTAAAGGCTATT
Source organism: Rhododendron kiyosumense (assembly GCA_019656275.1). Taxonomy (NCBI): domain Eukaryota; kingdom Viridiplantae; phylum Streptophyta; class Magnoliopsida; order Ericales; family Ericaceae; genus Rhododendron; species Rhododendron kiyosumense. Next base: position 10,304 of record BPLS01019742.1, read on the forward strand.
TCTCTAAGGTTACCATCATGTGCCTTGGAACTTAAGAGTGTGGGTTACATCAAAGGCTCTGGTAGTCTCTCTTATTGATAGGTTAGTTTTACGGGAGGCTCGTAATTCAGCAACCAATCTCTCCGGGTTTGTAATTCCGTTTCAGAGGTAGGTTTGAGTTCCTTTTGTTTTCCAAGAGTATTATAGAATTAATTGAAATAATCAAATAGAATTAATCGAAATCAATCAAACAAAATCCATATTCGATATGGAACTCCAAACAAATTTAAAGATATAACTAGTTTTTTAGCCGGTTAGAATAGAACGGGAGACAATTAAATTGGGATGGAGGGAGTATATTGAAAAGATTGCAGAACAGAGCTCACCGCCATAATTGTAGTTCGAAGTTGCAATAAATACTTCATTACTTGGGCCTACTCTAACTGCCTTCATAAAATTTCCATCATAATCACCTGCCTTGTGAATGGCCTGTAACCCTTTAAGTATTTCTCTGCAAGACAAAAAAATGACAATGGTTTTAATTATTTTTTCATACCGGAGAACCCTTTTATATCGGCTCTAATCAAATATTACATCTACCAACAATTACTAATTGTGATTATATCCTACATCAGTCATGATCATAACTAATTATAATTATGTTTTCATACCTTAGAACCCTTTTAATATCAGGTCCCAGACCTATACAATTTCCCACGGAGTTATACTCCCAGCTTTGGGGCTTTGGTAACTGCAACCATTCATCAAATTAGCGACCCGTGATTTCTCGAGATCCAACCAGGATGGTTTTTTGATTGCAACTTCCTAGCTCGTACTAATCAGCAACAGATTCATTTTTTATGCTCTCTAAGATAGACTTAAGTCGAACAGCTTCAGATTTGGTTGAAACAACGTGAACGATAATTCTTTTTGAGTTGAGTTTGTTTTAAATTGAGTTTTATACTTAAGGTTTGAGTAAATTATGGTGTAAGACAAGATTTTTATAAGATGAGAAATTTGAGTTCAGCACACTCGATATGATGGACGTGCGACGTAAAATGACCGTTTTACCTTAGTAACATAATCGATTTTAAGCGTTGACTTAAAAGGCTAGAATTGGACTGTTTGAGCATAGTACATAAATTGTACTCATACTTGGACATTCATGATATTCTCATTATGTCTACAACCATTACTCTACAACCCATAACCCACACACCCATTATCCCAATCAACCATGCATAACGTTGGAGATAGAGAGCAAACTTGAACCTAAAACCCACAAACCACAGTCCCAAAACCCACAGGCCCAAGACCCAAATCCCGGGGACCCGAAACCCATATATCCAAAAATCTACGGACATGAAACCCTAAACCCACAGACCCAAAACCCACGCACCCATGACTAGAGAATATCATGAACGTCCGTGGATTTAGGGTTTTGGGTCTGTGGGTTTAGGGTTTCATGTCCGTGGATTTTTGGGTATATGGGTTTCGGGTCCCCGGGATTTGGGTCTTGGGCCTGTGGGTTTTGGGACTGTGGTTTGTGGGTTTTAGGTTCAAGTTTGCTCTCTATCTCCAACGTTATGCATGGTTGATTGGGATAATGGGTGTGTGGGTTATGAACGTCCAAGTATGAGTACAATTAATGTACTACGCTTAAACAGTCCAATTCTAGCCTTCTAAGTCATGGCTTAAAATCGATTTTGTTACTAGGGTAAAATGGTCATTTTACGTCGCGCATCCATCATATCAAGTGTGCTGAACTCAAATTTTTCATCTTATAAAAATCTTGTCTAACACCATAATTTACTCAAATCTTAAGTTTAAAACGAACTCGACTCAAAAAGGATTATCGTTCACGTTGTTTCAACCGAATCTGAAGCTGTTCGACTTAAGTCTATCTTGGAGAGCATAAAGAATGAATTTGTTGTTGATCAATACGAGCTAGGAAGTTGCAATCAAAAAACCATCCTGGTTGGATTTCAGGAAATCACAGGTCGCCAATATGAATGGTTGCAGTAACCAAAGCCCCAAAGCTGAGAGTATAAATCCGTGGGAAATTTTATAGGTCTGGGACTTGATACTTGATACTAAAAGGGTTCTAAGGTATGAAAACACAATTATAATTAGTTATGATCAGTCAGTAGGATATAATTATAATTAGTAATTGTTGGTAGATCTAATCTTGATTAGAGCCGATATAAAAGGGTTCTCTGGTATGAAAACATAATTAAAACCATTGTCATTTTTTTGTCTTGTAGAGAAATACTTAGAGGGTTACAGGCATTCACAAGGCCGGTGGTTATCATGGAAATTTTATGAAAGTAGTTAGAGTAGGCCCAAGTAACGAAGTATTTATTGCTACTTCGAACTATGACTATGGCGGTGAACTTTGTTCTGCCATCTTTTCAATATACTCCCTCCATCCCAATTTAATTGTCTCCGTTCTATTTTAACCGGCTAAAAAACTAGTTATATTTTTTAATTCGTTTGGTCTTGTTTGATTGATTTTGATTAATTCTATTTTATTGATTTCAATTAATTCTATAATACTATTGGAAAACAAGAGGAACTCACACCCACCTCTGAAACGAAATTATACAAACCAGGAGAAATTGGTTGCTGAATTACAAGCCTCTCGTAAAACTAACTCGTCAATAAGAGAGACTACTAGAGCCTCTGATGTAATCCACACTCTAAGTTCCAAGGCACATGATGGTAGCCTTAGAGAAATAGCCTTTGAAAAAGATGCAACACACTAGAGCAAATTCCTAGCCTTTTGGAGATATGGATGTATTATATAAGACATCTATTAACTTTTCCTTTTTTTGTATGTATCCCAAAAGCTCACAAGAAAGCTTTATATAGAGCTCTTTGGCTTACATGCAAACATGTATGTATAGACACATGTGTTGTCTATGTGGCAATAGCTCTTTGTCTTACATGCAAACATGTATGTATAGACACGTGTTGTCTATCATGAGCGAGACAAGTTGAAGCTACATGGGTGATGAGTAATGACTCACATCTCCCACTCATACATTTCATCAAGTCATTTAGCAAGTTTATAGATATTTCAACAGTAATGAAATATTTAAACAACACATGTAAACAAGATATGCATGTTTCACCTTGATCCTAAAGACGCGGCTAATCTTTACTCGAGTCTTCATGTATTTCATACTAATGATCACACAGACCTAGGGGTGTAAATGAGCCGAGCCAAGCCGAACATTGGCATGTTCGAGCTCGGCTCGATCAGAATTCGCCTGGCTCGAGCTCAGCTCGAGTTTGAATTGAGCCGGAAAAGTTCGGCTTGAGCTCGGCTCGAAAAGTATGTACAAAGCTCGGCTCAGCTCGTTAGTATTCAGTTTAGAATAAACGAGCCAGCTCGGCTCGAATTTGACAACTTTTCAGCCTTAATATTGAAAAATTGGCTAAATGAGCCGAGTCAAACCGAATATTAGCATGTTCGAGCCGAGCCGAACCTATATATTTCGAGCCGAGACGAACCTGTTCGCGAACTTATTCGAGCCGAGCCCTACCAAGTTCGAGCTCGGCTCGTTTATCAAACGAGCCGCAAAATCGAGCTCGAGCTCGGCTCGTTTATCCTTTGAACCGAGCCCTTACCGAGCCGAAACGAGCCGAACTTGCAAGCTGCTTAGCTCATTTACAGCCCTACACAGACCTAATGAGAATAGCATGAACGTCCAAGTATGAGTACAATTAATGTACTATGCTCAAACAGTCCAATTCTAGCCTTCTAAGTCAAGACTTAAAATTGATTTTGTTACTAGGGTTAAACGGTCATTTTACGTTATGCGTCCATCATATCAAGGGTGCTGAACTCAAATTTCCCATCTTATAAAAATCTTGTCTTACACCATAATTTACTCAAACCGTAAGTTTAAAACGATCATGACCAAAAAGGTCATTTTAGCACACATTGAATCCCAAGGGCAAAATAGTCATTTTAAACCTCCTAACTACAAAGTGTAAAATTTATGTATCCTAATCAATAAGAATTTAACAAAGTCCATTTTTTTGGCGAGCCTCTAATGGTAAAATGGTAAACACAATTCCACCTCAAGATCACATGGAATTTCTGGGTGGAAACTTAGTTTTGTCAAAAACCTATGCATGCAAGGTATTTTAAAAATAAAATAATACTTTGTTCATTTACTAAAATCTGTCACCCTTTCTTTGAAAAATCATAACTTATTCATATGAAGTCCAAAAATACTCAAACCAGCCTTAAAACTTGCGTAACATCCATGTGTTTCTACTGTAAAAATTGAAAGATTAGTTATCAACCATATATTCTCCAAATTTCAAAAGAAGAAGCTGTTCTACAGAAAAACAGGATAGCTAAACATGTTTTAGTAGAAAATCCATAACTAATTCATTTCAACTCCCAAAAATGTTGAAACAAACCCTCAAAGTTTCGTAACGTAAAGTATTATTCTCAGTAAAAATCTCAGATTCAAAAGTAAAATGGATTTTCCTCGGCAAACAAAAGAAAACACATCGATCACAGTTAATGTCCCTGTCAGACAACTCTACTTTAAAAATTCACCAAATATTGTATATTTATCAAAATGATTTGATTCCAACGCCAAAATGTTTCCAACTTAAAGGTCTAGTCCTTGAAAAAAAACCATAGCCATGCAAGTAGTGAAATTTCCCATAAATTTAAAAGAAGACAAACACAATCAAATTCGGACACACAGGTGACAGTCAGTTAACTAATTCTGTGTCGATCAGTTTTGCATGTTCTTGGCATCAAAATCTTCGTCTTTAAACTTACTTTAAAAGTTATGAAGACTTCAAAAATTGAATCAAAGCATAAGGTTTCTCAAAATACGAATTTGTGATGGTCCATATAGTTGTTAGTTACCGGCAAGAAAATGAGTTTTCTGATGAGAGGATGGTGACAGGAGGTGGTGGCTCGTGGTGGATCTGAGGTGGAGGGTGGAAGAACACTATCCTCCCCCTCTTTCTTCAAATTTCGTAGCTCCCTCTCTCTCTAAAATTAAAATACATGTTTGACTAGTTTTTACCAAGATGAAAAAATGTTATAACCAATTATATATACACATGCATGAGTGTAATTCAAGGTGTCAAATTGGCCATGCCATGTGTCTACAAGTGTGACATGTGTCCTTGCGTGCGCAAGTGGTCCCAGACGTCCAAGCGCACGCGTAGCAGAGAAGCTATCCGGGTTTCGGTCTCAAAAAAATATGAAATTCGCACAGTACTATAAATAAATTATTCTAAGATTAACCTCATTCTCGAAATTTTCAAGGAAATATCCAGAACACAGAGATTTAAAATGCTTGGCCGATTGACTTGTAAAATGTGTTCATTGACTCTGTCCGCGACCAATAATTAAAGTTAGTGACGAATTATCATCGTACTAATATTATTTTTAACATGAGGGCTCTCATAGTTACACTAAGAATTGACAAGTGGATGTCTTTTCTAGTGCGAAGAAACCTATAATTTTCTTTGATCCAATTTGTTTTTAATAAACCTGTAATTTTCTAGCAGTGTATTATAAAAAAGCAAAAACTAACTCAGTCAAAGGTTATGTACATTATGTTGCTTTATTAAGTCGAAGGGAGAATTTTTTTTATATCTTTTAGATGGGGCAAAAAAGTATGAACTGGAGCCATCACCCAGGAGAGAAATTATGAGAAAAAGAGAAGTTTTTTTTTTTTAAGTAAAAGACGGTTATAGTTAAGATTACTAACTCTATGGAGTATTAAAAAAATAAGGTTAGAAATGCTCTATATCATAGATGACGATGATGAGTAAAGAAAAGAACAAGAAAATAAGACTAGCATAAGAAGTTGAAAACCATGAGAAGTCAGAATTGGTCATTTTCAAAAGTCAGGAAGATGAAGTGTCAAAAGGTCAAATCACATAGAGATAATCCTTACTTTGCCGTAGGTATAGATTATGGATCCCGCAATTTGGCCGCATCATTTCAGGTGTTGCAGACTTGCAAGGATAATCTCAGTCTCAATCCTCTGCTGAGTGAGTATCTGGCCTCTCGCTTTCTCCACTGCCTCCGCCCATCTCCTGCTCCCTTTTTAAGCTGCGTTTGGAAAGGAAAGCGAGAGGTAAAATAAAAGGAAAATTTTCTCCTACACAAAATTGGAATTTATATTTTTTTCTTCTCTCTCTCTAAACCAAACAATGTACAGGAAATTTTTTCTAAAGTTTTATAGCTTTTCTTTTATTTTCCATACAACCCATTTGGATGGTGAAAAAGGGAAAAATAAGAAAGGAGAGCCGTAGTTGTACCGTTACTCACAAACCTCACCGTTTTTTTTTCTTTTTGTGAGATTACGTGAGAAAAGAGAAAGAGCCAATCAAAATTTTTTTTTTTGCACTTTTCTCACCAAATAATGAAGGCAAATGATAAAGCCATGACACATAGTACTAGTGCCAAGAACTTCATACTGATAATGACGTTTTGACCCTTGAAAGGAATTGAGGATTCCGCATGCTTCTCTCCCTCTCTCTCTCTCTCTCTCTCTCTCTAAATCTACATCTCATCATTTCTCTCTCCTTGTCCCTATTAGACTTCAACCGCAACAGCTCTTTTTGATTGATTGAACACTCGTCGAAGCTGATTGGGGCAACTTAACAAACAGTACGACCTCTTTATCCGATTGGGAGATTTTGGTACTGTCGGCAGTGTCGGAGGGGAGGCGGTGGTGGTTCAATTTTTGCAGAAGCAAGGCATTGGTACACCTGTGAAGCAAAGAGATTGGGCTCTGATTTGCGATTTGGGGATTGTCAAGGGCTTTGGTGCTCTATTCTTTGTATTGATATATGTGACTGCTTATGTGTATGGATGCAAACAATCAGAGAGAGAGAGCACATGGAGTAGAATTTGGAAACATGTATCGTGTTGGTTTCTGAATACCACCTCAGTTTTGAGAAGACGTGGTTTATTCCCAATTTGGGGTTGGGATTGGAGGGGCCATGGCTGAGAAAATGAGGAGAGAGGAACAATGGTTTTCTCTTGAGAGGAAAACTCTGGTTCAAGGGTATAAAGGGCAAATGGTACAACTATGTCGTGGCACTAAACAATTGTGTCGTGGCATTAGGGGCATCCATAATGAATTCACGTAAGTGATTTGACCAAAAGTGTCGACCATTTATTTTCTTTTCTCATGAAATTACTCCTTCCAAAGAGAGCTATTAGTTTCAAACAAACTCGTTTAGTCGGGTCAAGAGTCCAGAATGAAATTGTGAATGACTCGCTCGTTGTCTTCTTCTTTCATTTATTTTGTGACAATTAGGATGTTCGAGCCAGCTTATGCTCATTTTGTCTAATACCTCTTTCCGATCTAATCAAAGACATGATATCCACACTGAAACTAGAAAATTTAGAAGAAAAACTGAAAAACTCACGGGGCTACTTGGAAGCTACAAAAAAGTGTCAATCTTAATGGCAGGACGGGAGTACTATGAACGGAGCCGATAAAACAAACGAAGATTACCCTATTTCCCCCAACCCTCCCATCCCACCCTGCCCATTGATCATTCATTATTCATGAGCTCATCTTGAACACTAAAAATTATTCGCTTAATTTTGATTATTTTGCTCTTTTTTTTTGTACTGAACCTTTTTTTTTCCTTTTCAATTTTAGTCTATTTGTGTGTGGTTTTTTAATTTCTCTTGTTAAGATGGATTTGAAAAGTATTTTTTTTCGAGGAGCAGACCAACAAATCCGAAAATAAGCTATAAGCTAAAGTACAAACCAAGAATGACAATGAGGGTATTTGGGACTTATTTTATAATCACATTTTCTATCTACGAATTGGAGATTATGATTTTTTTATTACTACAAAAAAAATAAGCTACTTAAATTACAAGATTATGAATTTTTCACTCAGACTAACATATTCCCAAAGGTAAGAATCAGAAGACAATATAGGGAAGATCAAAATTAACTTTGTAATAAGGAGATATGTGCATAATACATGCATTTGAAACTCTCAAGGGAAAAAAAAGAGAGGACCAACATGAACACCACAACTGCACACATATTTGCACCAAAAAGTCTATCACCACAAACAACTTCACACACTCAAAACACATGTTGTGAGTGCATTCGAATGTGTTTGTGATTGTAGCAAAGTTGCACTTATACACCCACACTCACAAGAGAGATGGAGCCCACACACATAACCAGACAAACAATTACACACCCACGCCCACCGTCACTGGGGTCTGGTGTGAGTCTGGATTTGTAAGTGTTCATGTGTTGTGCTAGCAAAGTTGCCACTTGCCAACATGAAAGGACGGAAGGAGTAAAGTAAGCAAAACATAGGGACTACAAACTAAAAACAGCTCCACAACCATAACATCCAAAA
>BPLS01019742.1:38679-52108 GCA_019656275.1 Rhododendron kiyosumense
AGCCTCATTCTTGGAACTCTGGTCCTCATCTACACCGTCATCTGTAGGACCAATCGCTCCATCTTCGTTACCCAACTTTACTAGTAGCCGCTTTTTTGATCCTTTAGGCCTTCCCAACTTACCTCTCTTCCTAGCAATGCCAAGTTCACTTGGCATTCCTCGATTTTCTTCAACTGAAAGAATTTTCTTGTTCTTTGTACCCTTTGGCCTGCCACGCTTAACAGTCATGTCTACACTGAAATTACCAGAAGGAACTTCAACCGACATCTCTTGATTTCCTTCAACTGGAAGAATTTTCTTGTTCTTCGTTGAACCCTTCGGCCTGCCCCTCCGCTTAAAACTGCTACTTCCATTAGTATTACCGCCAGCAACTTCAACTGCCATTTTCTTCTTGTTCTTTAACCCCTTAGGCCTTACAAACTTCTTCTTCCCTTCAATAGCCACATTTTTACCACCACCACCTCGTCCAGCGACTTCATTAGTCCCCTGATTAACCCCTTCAGTAGACATTCCCTGAACTTCTTTACCATCACGAATCTTCTTTTTACTCTGAAAACCCTTAGTCTTTCTTGACCTCTTCTTCGTTTCAATAACCTCTTTTTGCTCACCACTTCGTCCAGGAACTTGACTAGCCCCTTGATTAACTCCTCCAAGACTCGAAATCAAACCCTGAACTTCTTTACCATAAAAAATCTTCTTTTTATTCTTGGAACCCTTAGGTCTACCGAGCTTTAGTCCCTTCTTAGAAATCCTCTTAACCTCTTTACCACCAAGAATTTTCATTTTATCCCTTGAACCCTTTGGTCTACCAATCCTCCCCGAACCCTTCGGTCTACCAACCCTTCGCTTCGCAGTTCCCTCCGGTGTTTCAAAACCCTCGCCACCACCGGCAAGAGAAGGGCTTTCTTCTCCCCCGGCAACTTCGGTGGGAATTAACCCGCCGTAAATCATAGGACTCCCACCCACATTGTTAAACTGACTAAACCTATGCAGAATCGGGTTAACCCTAACCCTAATATCCGCATTCTCGTTCCTACTCCCATTCCCAATCATAAAGTCAAAAGACCTAGAATCAACAAAACCTCTACCGCTATCAAGAAAGAAAGTGTTTCTCTCACCTGACACCATTCCGCCGTCGAGAACCGGACCTGCATTACCACCGGACACCGGTGGCTGGTCAGCAGCCACCATACCTCCGCCGCGCCCAGCCGCGTTCATCGGACACAGTTATAAACAAAACCCTATGAAACAAACAAAGCAATAATAATATACTCCTACTTTCTTTCTGCTACTCGATTTTAAATAAATGAGTAACATAAATGGGCCGCATTAATTATGGAATCTGATTAGATTATAGCCATTCGATTCGAGTGAACTCTGGAATGAAAAAAGAGAAATCTAATCTAAAGTCGTCGATCTCTCCAGCTTCTCTCTCTATCTAGTACGCTGCCTGCCTGCCTGCCTGCCTTGCTGCACACAGTAAAATAAAAACCTGTCTCTCTCTGGATTCTTCGGCACAGGGTGATAAGTGCGAGGGAGGGGGCCGGGTCCACTTTTTTCGTTTAGGGTACAGGGTTTTGTCAGTCAGTACTATGTGGAGTATTAATGCTACACCTGCGTTTGTTTTTTGGTATTTTTTGGAACTAAAAGTACTCCACGTGGAATAGGAGTTGAGTTTTGTTCACCCTCTTAAACAACCATCTTTTTTTATTGGTTAAAATAGGATGGATTCTATTACAAAATGATGTCATATTTATCAAAAAGTGTATTGCATGATAAATATGATATCAGTTTGTGATGAAACTCATACTATTATAACCAATAAGAGAGAGAATTTTGTTCATCCTCTTTTAAGGAATGTGAACAAAATTGCACTCGTGGAATAGTGGTTGGCGGTTTGGAATCTAGTGGAAGTCTTGGTCGTTTGATCGGACGGTGAGATTTTATTCACACGTGTAGGGTCTACCTGTCATTCCTATTTATAAGTCTTGAATGGGTAAAGTTCAGGCCCGTTCTAGAACTGAAAATAAGTGTATTAATTTTTTAAAAAGATAATTTTAAATTCAAAAATAATATGTTTATGCAAACAATTTTTCTAGCAATATGGATATTGTTTAATAGATTTTATCGATATCTTTTGTACAGTGAAAAAAATAAAAAAATATTCTTTATTTACATTATTTTTTAATTTAAAAATGTGAAATAAGGACTTATTTTTTTTAAGAAGATGTTCTGAAACGAGGCCTCAGTGTCTCAAACTCTTTCTCCACCACAGTTGCCTAGTCTCCGTCTCTCCATCATAAAGTGTATGGATCTCACATGGTAGAAAAGAATTTGAAGCACCGTCACGTGGTGCTTCAAGAGCAAAGAATAATTACTCTTTTTTCAAGGAATAATTCCTCCTTCTAAAGCCATTGTTTTTGCAATAATTCTAGCATCACACTCATCCTCGCAATGGTAGTGGATCCTGCACACATTGAAGAATCTAGTGTGTATGGAGTTCACCATCCATACGAGTATGAGTATGTAAGTGTAGCACTAGCAAAGTAGTCTGTGGGTAAGGAGGAGTAAAGGGGAATCTAGTGGAAGTCTGTCTTGATTAGTTTAATGGGTGATTGTACCCATGGAATCTGTCTTTTTTGTTTTTTGGTTGTTAGATAACACTTGAATCTGTTTTTTTGTTTGGTTTAGTTAAGTGGAGTATTAAAAATTTGGTATTATAATTTGTCTAAATCGGCAAGATTTGTGCAGGTTTCTTATAGTACTGTAGTAGTTTTCTCAAAAAAAAAACTCATTGCACATTACGCCCTTTCATCATTTTAGTCCCTTTTCGAATTATGATCTTTTAAGAATTTTTTTCCTCCATAACAACCATTTTAGTCCCTTTCAAAAAAAAATTTGCGTATGATCTTTTGAGAAACTTGTTCCTCCATCACAACCTTTCAAAGCGTTCGTATGCCTTTTTTCAGCTTAGACCGTTCAAAATGAACATATATTTTTAGACACCTCAAAATGAAAAGCTGGACCGTTCAAAATGAACATATATTTTTAGGCATCCCAAAATGAAAAGATGGACGTAACTCTTAAATGATAAATAAGATCTAAGCATACACAAGAAGGAACAAATTCCCTGTAATTCAACTTAAACGTAGACTTGCATAATTTTGCTCGAAATCAACAATGCCTACTTCAACGAGATCTGGACAATGGAAAACGTCATAATTTATTGCCACCTGGCTCATTATATCAAAATGTTTAAATCGTTAGAGCGTAAGTACAATTATGCAAGAACATGATCGGGAAAAAGATTACAAACTAGCAGGACCATTATGTTGTTTGTGCATGAAGATTCGACAGAACCAATTGTTGCCCGATTAGAATTCTGAAATCGTTGAACAATCAATGATAAATCTAATCAACAAGGTGTGAGGACAATGGATGCCTGAGCTAATCCTCTCTCCAAAACCAGAGATTGTCGAAATAATTACTCTTTAACACATCGTTGAGTTGACTTCACATTTTCATAGCTGCTCACATAATGCACTTGGTTCTTGAGTGCAAATATCATCTCGGGGTCATTCGCCCTGCCTGAATGTGATGCTGCATGCAAGTTGTATCACGAAAATATCAACAAATACAAAAATACAAAAGAGTAAGACCAACGATGGTGGGTGCAAAAGATTTTCTAGTCCAGCGTTTTGAAATCAATAAATCCACTTAGAAATGAAAGTAATTCAAGATTTCATTTCCTTCCCAAACTTTCAGGTCATCCACGAGACATTGGGGGTATCACTCATGAACTACAGAGTCAATATCAAATTAAACTATCTGAAATTAGTCTCAACGCATAATATCATTCCTTCAAGAGAGAGTACCCAAGTACTTTTTTTGGGAGGGTATGCATGTACCCCAGTACATTGTCAGATGATGAATGTTTAGAAGGATAAAATTCAACACTCAATTATCAGAAGGTCATGTTGAACACAAAGACCAGTTTGTCTTGGTTCCATCATTGAGGATCTTATTGCCTACCTCTGTTATCCATCTTTTCCTGGATTCTGGCAGTGAACTCTCAGGGGCTTGATGCTTAAATGAAGATGTTTTCAATAAATTAGATGTGCCCGCTCAACTAAACGAGACAATTTCGATCAAAAGTCTACAGCATATGAGTCATATGACAGATCAGTGCCATGGCAACTCATTGTTACATATTCCACTCAGCAACCATAGGCAAGATTCGGAAAGTACTAACTAGTTCCATAAGTAGAAAATTAGATAATGCAAGTCCATAGATGCTCAAAGAAATTACCTGAGTCGCATATGACGATGAGCTTTCTGCCAGGAATTTAAGTAATTCCTGTTTCTTTACTTCAAAACACTGTTTTGTATAGTCCAATAATCCTTGTTCTCTCTCCATATCTCCTGTTGTTCTTTCCTTCTCCCATTTCATCTCCTTTATCCGCTTTTCAGTTTCAACATAGTTCAAAGGCAGATTTGACCTCACATAGCTTTTGGGGAACTTCACATCTATGTCTACCCTGGTATAGATCCATTGGAAAGGAATCATGCATCAGCAAGTAAAATAAATGTCACTTTAAAATTGGGAAAAAAATACATACAAACAGTACTGAGAATAGATAAATATTCTACATATATATGAAGTCTGGTAGAAAAGCGAATGATGCAAGGAAAAAGGGTTACGAACAAGTTTTTCCTGGCAGAAGAATTGATAAGGGTAAAACCACCACTAAGTAAATATTCTACACCAGTACACCTTAAGTGTGCATAAATCCTTGCAGCATTATAACTTCTAACAATTAAATATACACAAAAATCCAATCGCTTGGAACAGACAATTGGAGGTCTACCTCCAACACACAATTGAGAGCTCTCCACGAACAGCTTGAGAAGAATTTAGTATGGGATGGATAGTTTCTTTGGTAACAGGCATACAAATCAAGAAGCCTGCAACTGCTAAGACAGTTGAGAACTTAATTTTCAACAAGGGAATTTTTTTATTTGTCAATAAAAACAACAGATCTTATACTCACAACAGAGAAAACATTTTGAAAAGGGGAATGTAGGAGGAAATCAATCACCAACCAGAGAGTTTTCTACTATCAGAAGAAATTTACTTCCTTAGCAGGCTGAGATTTTTACCGATTTCCCAGGCAAAACAAGCCATTAGTCTTCACCATCCCACCGTCTAAAGACACGGCGCCGTTCCTAATACAAGGAAGAGCTTGTAACATGTCTGCCCTTGTTCTGTACACTTGAAGGCCAGAGAAGAGATTATAGAAAAGAGTCTCCCTAAGACCATGCCCATCAGCTGTGACACAAAATAAGTTGGCATTATCTATATGAATCATATTCACAGCCAAACCAATAAAGCCAGGTGGCGATTCACCACTGGGCAATCTTGGCTTCAGAAGATCAAGCCTCATCTGCGGGTCATCAGCAACGAACTCACCAACATATGGTCTGATGACATAAACAAAATGCATTAGAATATCCACAATTAGGAAAACAGATAGCACAAGGAAATATCGCACATGGACTAGTACCTTAGATTTTCAAGACAAATAACAGGAAAGCGGCCATCCAAATGCCTCCCTATAGAAGTTCCCAGACCATGAATACCAGAACTTTTATTTACAGAACCATCTTGTTCATATGTTTCAAGAGCTTTAACACAGTTGTAAGTTTTGCAAACAACTGCCAGCATAGTTTCTATCCCCAAGTACTCAGAGAGAAGCCTGCCAATGAAGTTACACAAAATAATCAGTAAAGTATCCCACTTAAGGTTACTAATAACATCAAGACTCTGCAAGCCTTTGAATAATCAACGTGTTAAATGAAGTCTATCCACAAACACTAAACATAGAAAGTGTGGTGGGCTGAATCCGAACATAGCCTCGGGGCGGACCCCAGCAACCGTGAGGGTGGATCGGGCTAGCCATGCTAGGCCGAAGTCAGTGTGCTCAGGGCGTAACAAGACGGAGTAAAGTCGAGCAGACGAGGACCGAGCCGAAGGGTCCTCCGGTTTGAGTCGCTCGGTAAGAGACCCGTACCATGGGGTTCAGGTCAGTCGGCCGGGTATCCAATGACGGTCCGACCCGAGGTGTGGTCCCCATTGGGAATACCCCTCCAGCGGGTTCTAGAAGTGTCTACGAGCTTCCGGAGCTAGGGCGGACGTATGCAAGATGTCGTAGAGATGTTATCGAGCTTAAGGCGGTGAATGGTGACATCACAAGCATGTGTTGGGCATACCCTGGCTTGGGGAGCAAGTACCCCTGTCCTATAAATAGGACAAGAGAGCCCAAGAGTAAGGTATGTTCTCACACCCACCTAAAGTACTCTCTCTCTCCCCAGTACACTAACTTGACCGTACTAACTTGACCATCAAAGGGCAAAGGGTGGACCACCACCTCTCGCCTTGGTGCAGGTTACACGGAGGAGCACGGAGAGAGGCGATCCGGAGGAGCTAGCGGAAACCACCACACCACAAAAAGCCATCTTAACATCAAAAATCCAAGCCGTTGAAAGATAGAAATTTCGTCATTGGCCCTCAACCACCTCTGTACAAGATTGCCGAAATATGATCCATCACAGCTAAATAAGCAGTACTGACTACCATAGTACCATGCATGTCACAGTCAAAAAAGGAGAAAAAAGTAAAACACGCAAGACTGTATGTTCAATTCAAACCAACCTGCTGAGGTTGTCATCATCTACTTTCCCGAGCGTAGCAACAATACCTAGCACATCCTTGGTCAACGGAAGATGAGAAGTCTGATTGCCATGACGAGTTTTCAGTACGCACAAAATGCCAGCTGCAGATTTCTCCTGTTTTATGATATTTTCTACCGTCTCCTCCTCACTCTCCACGTGGCTATGATCCTCATCTTTAATCATAGGCGAACTTGAGGAATGATACTTCCCAAGATTAACTGAGACATTACTTGCCAATAAAAAATAATACAAGAGACAGTAAGTGTAAATGGTACCCGTACCTGATTGCTAGATAATTAAGGTTGTAAAATTCTTCAACAACTACATAACACTAGCAGGAGTGACTATTGTTTAAGGATATTCAAAAAGAATAACTCTAAGCCCAGAGTAAGTCCATTAAGGGTACTCAGAAAAGAGGAAGTTGATT
Source organism: Rhododendron kiyosumense (assembly GCA_019656275.1). NCBI lineage: Eukaryota > Viridiplantae > Streptophyta > Magnoliopsida > Ericales > Ericaceae > Rhododendron > Rhododendron kiyosumense. The sequence continues at coordinate 45,839 of BPLS01019742.1, forward strand.
GATGCATTGAGCAAGGGCTTGGGAAAATAACCTCTTCAGTTAATATGTAAACACCATCCCCCACCCTAAGCCATCCAACCCCCAAAAAAAGAAGTGAAAACAAATAGACAGATTCCCATATCCTAATTGGCACTTCAATCTAGCACCTTCCCTTTCCGGTTGGCATCATAAACCCCCAAGCACAACTTCCAATGTTTCCAAAAACATGATATCAAACATATACTTAGAACATTAACCGAGATCTAATTTACATCTTCGTCCGAAACACCACAACTTAGTCTCTCAAACAAAATGGCCATTCATTTAATCAATTTCATCACCAGGGTTGCTATTCTTTAAGGTTCCTCATTTCCCAACTCTTGAGAAAGCAACAAGGAGAGAGATAACATGAACAAATAACCAGAAAACAGTATACCTTGCAGATCTAGGATGGAGTCGTCCAATTTGTTTCTCTGGGTCTTCAAAATTCTGATATTGTCTTCATGCTTTTTTATTTTGAGACCAAACATTTTGAGATCATCCTCGAATTTCTGCAGATATTAACCAACAAAATTACTCTGGCTGAGCAGTTCCTCCTTGACTGATAACAACAACTTACAAAGATGTATGCGCAAGGAACTACAACATCTTTGTAGTAACAAATCAGGTACAAAACACAAGATCTATTCACCGTAGTACAACATTTAAATTTTGACTTTTCAAATATCGCATATCTACCTTAGAATTATATACAACAGTTTGTGCCTGAAAGGGAGCTCCATTTTGAACTTCATGCCTTGCCATTATAGGGGAATCACTCTGAGGCACATGATTCACTGCTGATGGATCTTGGATAGACAAAGCATTTGTTTGGATCGAAAGCTGCAAGAGAGGAATCATCAGGCATCTATACGTGTAACGATGTCCAAAAGTAAAGCAGCAAAAGCCTTACACATGTATCTTGCTTAAAAAAAACATACTGTGCACTGTGTACATTATTCAGTTATATACATTTACAAAGCAAATGTTTATCACTATGCTGTTTTATCTTGCTAAAAAAACAGACTGTACACAGCGTACATTATTCAGTTATATGCATTGTGCAAAGCAAATGTGGATCAATAGCTTAAGAAGACCGCCTTGAATCAAAGGGATATACCAAGGCTTCAAGAATTTTGATCAATTCACACCTAAAACACAAACTTAAGCTCCTCTGCATAGTAATCAATCAGCAGTAGACTTAAACAACAAAAGTGAACATTGTTCAGAATAAAACATTGCAGTGGAACAACTCACATTCTAGCTACTACCTATCAGAATTGTTCAGTCTTGCTCACAAAAGGCTTCATTCTACCCACTGTGTTGTTCACTGCCTTTGTTTTTTTCAACATTGCTGTTCTCCACGGATTGCTCTACACCACTTGTAGCAACAGAACTATCCAATTTTAATCATCCCTTACAAATAATAATACTCCTTTTCTTGATACTTGTTCTATAGCAAATTATTTCTTCCCCAAAATTTGTCATTGAATCTCTCTGATCACTACAAGGCTATTAGTGATTGACTAGATTTTGACTTGGGTCCCATTAGGGAGGTTCTTCCAAAAACACACAGCCTTTTTTAGTTGATTTTCAACCTTGCAATTGACCAAATTAAAGGAACACATGTTTGGTTATTGATTACAGAATCAGGTTTCCATGGCAGTTTCGGAAAAGAACCCACTGACATAAAATACCTAAAGATGATTTACATTCTTAAAAAGCATTTCGCTAGAGAGTAAATACATGATGAAGACAAAAAAAAGATAAAGATAAACCTTCGTGCATTTTAAATGATTTCTCGTATTATCGATTCTGGAAAACTAGCTCTGAAACAACAACCAAAGAGGGAATTGCATCCTTTAGTTCTGTGTGAGTGTGTTATTGCTCTTTTTTCACAAACTCCCTAAACTAAGCTAACCCCAATTCTACCATCAAATTTCCAGAATAAATAACAGCTCCTTAATTTCCTTTAAATCCCACTAAACCCATTCTCCAAAAACTCTCAATAGTGGAGCACAACCAGCAGACCAATTGCCCTATGCACCTTAAAACCCATTAACCATCAAAACAAATTCCTAAAATGCTAAAAATAAATAACTCCTCCCTCAAAAAACTTCACTTCACAACCCAACAATTTCAATTCATAGAACCATAAATCAAATAAATGTAGAGAAGTACAGGGATCGCGAACGGTAGCTCGTATACAGAAAGAATCCCATCAACAAAGAAACATACGCATTGCATGTGTTTTTCCAATTGCAATTCAAGAAACCGGAACAAGAAATGTTAAAACCCTAAGGTCAGTGACATACCTGATGATTAAACTGAAACATGACGTAGTGGGCGCTCGAACTCTTCTCTCTCTACAAGTACGTTCCACTTTTCTCCCTCTGGATTTTCTCCGGTATCTGACTTCAAGAATTTAGTCCACTGGTACAAAATTGGTTCAATTTTTTTGGCTTAGTTTAGAAAAGAAAAGAGAGGAAGGCTCTGTTTGGCACAAGGAAATGGAAACTAAAAAAATAAATTCTTCCTATTGTTTGATTTGAAGTGAAAGATAGGAAAAAATAACAACAATTTTAAATTTTGAGAATTGTAAATTTTTTTCTTCCATTTTCCTCTTATTTTTCTTTCATTTTCTTTTTGATTTTTTTTTTCAACAGATTCCAAACAGAGTTGCAATGTGAAGAAAGTGAGAGTTGCAATGTGAAGAAAGTAGATTCTTGTCTTTTGTTTGGTGGAAGAAATAAAATGAAAAGAAACCATCAAAAAAAATTAATTTCTCTTGCTTGGCTTCAAGAGGAAAACGCAAGAAAAGTAAAAATTTTAATTGTCTTTTTCTTATAAATGTAGGGGGTTTTCTCTCTCATTTTCCTCAGCCATTTCCCTCTGCAGAACTTTCATTTCCTTTCTATTTTCTTTTCCTTTTCTTTAAATGAACTAAACAACCCTTGAGGAATATTTTTTTTTTTCCCTCACATTTTCCACGAGTTCCAAACAGAACCTTAAGATTAGAAATAAGGTGGATGAGGGACTAAAGAAAAAGAGAGGCTTATTTACCTTTTTGGTCCCCAAAGTATTAGGGACTGGCCAATTTAGTCCCTAATATAAATATTTGTCCAATTTCGTCCCTAACGTTTAAAATGTGTGTCAATTTAGTCCATACCCCTAACGCCGTCTCTCTTGTCCGTTAAAATGGAGGGTATCAATGGTATTTCACCCTAAACACTACTACAAATAAAAAAATAACAACAAATTTCTCATCTCTCCAAATCCACCACCGACCCAGCTCACATACCTGTTTTACCAGCTTATACCCGCGCCGCCTCATCTCACATACACATCAAAGGTCTTGTTCAAATCACTTCTTCACCAGCCCGAACACCTCTCAAGTTCCTTGCCTCCGTTGAACGTCCGATTAGTAAATTAACGGTGGAGATGTTGCCGCGCACGCCTGTATGCTCCATGATGTTTAAGATGTGACGGACGGCGTCGTTGCAGTGGTGGGGAGGGGATTTGGAAAGTATTAGAAGGATGCCATTGTAAGTGAAGGGGTCATGGCAGATATCGGGGATATAGAAGGGGGCAGAATTACAAGAAGCGGAGGGCGGGCATAGCCTTGACTGGCAGTAGATAGCGATCTGATGACCATCATTCCCAATCGAGGCGATCGACGCACACAAAAAGCCGGGGGAAGGGAACCGCGGCCGGGAGTGGCTCGATCTTGTCCCCGTCGTCGATGTCCTCCTCCACCTCAACCGGGACTGGGTCCCTCTGGTCAACGACTCGATTGATTAGCTGAGTTACGGCTGTGCTCCGCCTGCCGATGAAGCCGACCAAGACGACATTGTTCGCGATGGGGGACTGGGATTGGTGATCTGTTTGATTGGGTGGGATTGGAGCAGTGAGAGCGGGGTGGGTCGGTGGTGGATGAGGGCTGAGTATTTTTTTGTTTTTGTTTTTTTGATTTTTTTCATTTGGTGTAGTGTTTCGGCGAAATACCACTGATACCCTCCATCTCAACGGAAAAGAGGGACGACGTTAGGGCTGGAGACTAAATGGACACACATTTTAAATGTTGGGACGAAATTGGACAAATATTTACATTGAGGACAAAATTGGCTAGTCGCTAATATTTTGGGGATAAAAAATGTAAGTAAGCCAAAAAGAGAATCTAACTACAGAAGAGAGGTGGATAAAAAAAAAAGGACGCGGCTATTCACAACTCTTCATTTTCTCCCATAGCACACTATATTTCGGTAAGTGGTTGTTGAAAAAAATAAATAACATTTCGGTAAATAGTTGTTGAAAATAAGAATATATTTCGATAACTACAAGTCGAAAATATATTCAACTTTCGGTAAACAACTGCAAATATGCATTTTCGGTAAATAATTGTTGAAAAAAATATCATATTTTGGTAACTGTATGCTGAAAATGTATCTCAATTTCGGTAACTAACTGTCGAGTATAATTGAAATTTTTTAACGGGCTGTGGGAGAAAATGAAGGGTTGCAAATAGCCGTGCCCAAAAAAAAAAAAAAACTACAGAAGAGAGAATGAGGGTGTGTCTGCAATTAGGAGAAAGAGAATATATATACACTTTCTACCTTAGTACTATTCATTTATCACTTTATGGTCTTTGAACTTCAATTGTTTCCAATTCAGTCCTTCGTCTATCTCCTTTCTTTCGGGTACATTGCAAGTATCAAATTTTGTTGAGGTTATCTGCTCCAACTATAACAACGCGTGTCCCTGAAGCTTTCCTAATTTGGCCCCTTTAATATTTAAGCCTTTGATAACATGATGCAATCATGTGCTGTAAATCTTGTAATTCGTGAATAAAGATGAATGTGGGTTTTTCCTAAAACTTTTGTGTGTAACTTAAAATTTTTAAACAAGTTGTTTATGCTAAATAAACTTCTAGTAATATATATGAAGAGAATAATTTGTCTCGAAATTCGTATTTTTGTAAGTTTTAACCCGTTTGGTATAATAGAGAAAACCCAGCCAAAATATCAAGGAACATATAAAAGGCATAAATGATTGTAGTATGTAAGTACATATATGACCAGTGTAACAGTAATTTGATGATGGATCCAAAGTTCCTTGCATGACATTCAAGGTTGCTGCACAAAATGAGGAAGAAAATATTAACAATGAACGAGGAGAGAGAGAGAGAGAAAATATGTATCATAAAAGGATAGTACTTTGCTTCGTTATTGAATAATCTATCTATATATTGATTATGCTCCGATATTGAATTTGTGAATAGGAAAATAAAATAAAATGGAGTACAAAAAGTATATCCTTTAATTGCTGGGCTGTGAATTAATTTGTCAAAATTTTATCTTGTTTGGTTATTCATTCATAAAAGCCTTTGTATTGATTTCATTTTTCTTGCGTTTTCTATCCACTGGATTTTATCCAAAACAGTACTTAAGTAGTTGAGGTCGGAAATACCAAACCTTAATAAGATGTAAAGGAATGTTTTATGTCCAATGATTGCACCTAGTAGTTGAGGTCTATTTTTTGGGGGTGGTTGGTTGGAAAATAAAATAAAATAAACGGACGTTCATTTTTTTAGTGTCCCTCAAAAGAAAATGAATGTGTATAGACCATTGTGGAAGTGGTATACCGAAGCATAGATTTAAGTAGGGGTGTGCAAAAAATCTGTAACCCGACCAATCCGACCCGACCCGAAGGGTCTTGGACGGTTCCGAACATGTGGTTCGGTCGGGTACGGGATCATTTTATGTTAAAAATCATATTTCGGTTCGGGGTGCTGTATTTCTTACCCCCAACCAAACCGACCAATTCACATAGATTAATTCGGTTTTGGTCGGACCCGACCCGACCCGACATAAAAAGTTCGGTTCGCGGACGGTTATTCCCACTTGTTCGGTTAGGGTTCGGGGCAAAAAAAAAAAGTGTTACCCGACATGTCGGGTTCGGGGCCGAACCCGCCCCGTGCACACCCCTAGATTTAAGTACCAACCACTATGTAGCGGATGCAGCATAGTGATTTTTCGGTCTTTTAATATGATTACACCATGAAGCTTAGTTACGAGTCTCAAGGCAACTAGGAATGAAACACTTGTCGGACATACTTCTCCTAAGGGTAAAACAATATCGGTGCTATCAAAAATTTTAATCCGTATCAACCGATTTATGATGCATACCATTTTGTATTTGATCTTTCACTCGCTTTAAGTACACATTCAGAACCGTCCCAATAAGTATCAATTA